>CM060959.1:142963121-143083121 GCA_030765055.1 Mantis religiosa | reverse complement strand
TTGCCCTCTTGAGAGGGGCTGGGGGAAATCGGCATATTTCCATTCCATGCTCATGGTTTCTGTCTCTGGACCATTCTGATAGATTCAGGACTCATTCGTGGTTACCAGACGATCAAAAAATCATCTTCATCCGTTCCAAACGGCATCGACATCTGTCTTGAAAGGTCTCGGCGTATTTGCTTATGGAAAGGGGTTAGAAAACGTGGAACCCACCATGAAGTCACCTTAGACATGTGCGGTTCGTCATGAATAATTTTCCACACACCGCAATAACTAAGATGTGTCTCATTCATGATCATTTGGATGTTGCTCGTCTGACTTCCAGTATTAAACACTCCACTTTCTTCACTGTGACAGCATCATCTGCCATTGACGGTCTATCAGCTCTTGCCTCATCTGTCAGGGACATGCGACCAGTTTGAAAATTCCTTTTCCACCCCACAATAGTGTCATACGATGGGCAATCATTTCCATAAACAGCCGTCAGCTCATCATGTATTTCCCGGGCACTTTTGCCCTTCAAATGCAGGAACTTGATCACACTACGGGCCTCAATTTTCTCCATCTTATACCTCAGTCACTTCTGGTACTCACTGTAAAAAAGCAAAGGAACTCAAATCTAAAAAACTACGAACATTATCTTCCGGGGGATCAATGATGACACTGTAAGGTTTTCATCACTCTAACGTAAAAACTAACGGGTGATCAATAAAACTCTACGACCTCCCTACTCTATTGAAATATATCTAATAAAAGTGAGGAACGTTGTTGTCAAATAAATGTGATTGATTACATTAAAGGAAACACTGGAACAATATATTAACAAAAATAAGTTGATAAATATAATATATATCCTCCAAAACTTGGCCTCTAGGCCCACGGTCTTGCAACCTTCACGGTATTTTCCTGTGAGCATGTGTAACATCCGTTACGGTCGTCACACGTGAATCGCCCTTACTAACAGAACACTGTCTACTCGTGCAGTTCGCACGTGAATTAAATTTAGATCGTTTACAGATATTTAATTTTGATTAAATTTTTTTTAAATGCCTCAATCGCAGTATAGAGTACAAGTTTTGTGTAGTGCTTATGTACGAGACAGGACAAGGAAGATAAAACAGGGCTTGTGCCTTATAGAGCAGAAATTAGAGAAATCGGAGAAAGGTTAAAACCAACACCTGGAAAATATCTTAGGTACCTTGCACAGCAAAATTATATTTCGGAAGTTTCAGCATGGAAAGCAACAAAGCATTTAAAACTCAAATCATGCAGAGTTACTTTGTATAGAAATTGCCACTGCTGCATTACTATAGCCTGGTAGACCTCTGTTACTGGGGAATGTTAACTATGAAACAATCCATCCACGATTAATGTTACGAAGGTGGGTTAAAAGGTAATGCATCCTATGTTTTCCTTAAATAAGTAATCTATGTGAAAACTTTGAATTTGGCGCAATTCCTCAAACCTTCTTCTCCAATCCTCTGCAGCAGTAACTTCCTAAGTCAACAGGTGGCAGCACTGCATCCTCTTACGAATTGACTGACATCGACATTCGTATTAGCGTTCTGTGATTGAATTTTTTGGCTGCGGAAGGTGAAACGCCAATTTGCGTTCACGAAAGGCTAAAAAATGTGTATGGTGATGCAACGGTGGATGTCAGACTGTTAGACGATGGGTTCGTCGCTGTAACGAAGCTGAAGGGCAAACACCATTGGCAGATGAAAAGCGAAGTGGCAGGCCAGTGACTGCAGTGACTCCATGCAATACTCAGTGAGTCGATGACGTCATTCGTGATGATCGCCGGGTGTGTGTATGTGTGTAGTGTTTAACGCCCGCTTTTACTACATACGGCACCGCAGGCGGTGACACTGATGATACATGAGATGAAGATGGAGCACCGGTGGAATGAGATGGCGGGGTAAACCGGAGGCCCCGGAGAAAACCCGCCCCAGCGCCGTGTTGTCCATCACAAATCTCACCTTGCGGTCGCCTGGGATCGAACCCGGGCCACCTTGGTGAGAGCTAAGTGGTCTAAGCACTGAGCTATTGCGCGGCCTAAATCGCCGGGTAACAGCATGAATTGTGTCGCAATACGTCCCTCAGTAAAGGCAGTGTGATGATTATTCAACAACTGGTTTACTCAAAAGTTTGTTCACGTTGGGTACCAGGAATGTTAACCACCCAAAACAAAGAAAAAAGGAAAAGAATAGCCTCCTAACACTTGCAGCGCTTCAATTTGGAGGGAGAGGAGTTTCTGGAAAAAAAAAAAAAAAGATGTTACTGGATACGAAACCTGGGTTCATTTTTTTTTAACCTGAATGAAAGAGACAGTCAATGGAATGGCATAACACAACGTCACCGAAGGAAAAGGAATTTAAAACTCAGCGGTCGGCAGGGAAATTTATGGCGACAGAGTTTTGGGATGCAGATGATATGCTTATGATTGTTTTTTTTTGGAGCAGGGATGCACAATAAATTCTGTCCAATACGCCAGAAGTCTCAAAAAGCTGAATGCATGTCTTCGCCGAGTTTGCCCAACAAAACTATGACGGATAGAGTTGGCGGTACAAGCAAACAACACTAAACAAAAGACGAGCAGGTCGCTATGAACTCCGCTATTGCGAAATCAGATAGTTACATGAAACATTACACTCTGTGCCGGACGGCACAAAATAGAGGGTGTCTCTGAAGTCACTATCCATTTCAACAATATTTTGTTTCTTTTCTTTTCAGATACTGGTATCTTAGTGTAAGATGTTTAGGACAAAAGAACGGGTTGCAATTTTTTTTTTTTTTTGTGCACGGGTGCGCGGATTGTCATATAATTTACCCGCAAATTCCACAAACCAGCCCCATCAAGGGCACACATTCGTCTGCTTGGGAACAAATTTAAGCGTACCGGCAGTGTGTGTGTGTGTGTGTGTGTGTGTGTGTGTGTGTGTGTGTGTGTGTGTGTGTGTGTGTGTGTGTGTGTGTGTGTGTGTGTGTGTGTGTGTGTGTGATGAGATACGTCCTGGACGATCACACGTCTTGGCAGAAACAGTGTAGCAGGTTCAAATTGCCAGTGATAGGAGTCCGAAGGCATCAATTCGACGCCTCAGTAGGGAATTGAACATCCCTCGCAACACAGTGTGGAAAGTTCTACGTCTCACTCTACGAAAACGTCCGTATCGCATTCAAGTTCTGCACCATCTTAAGGACGAGGATTTCGCCTGTCGTCGGGCAATGTGTTATGACGTCTTGGGTTGTGTAGAGAGTGAGGATATAATGGACAACATTTTATTCTCCGATGAAGCCACTTTCCATGTTTGTGGGAAAGTGCACAGACAGAACAGCCAAATATGGGCATATGAAGAATCACATGAGGTATCGGAATGGGAACGTGATACACCGAAAGTAAATGTTTAGTTGGATATGACAGACGCAAAACTGTAGGGCCCAGTTTGCTTTGTCGAAAGGTCAATAACAGGTAACTTCTACCTCAACATGTTAGAACTATTCATTGAACCCCAGGTTAAAGAGGATGGCATACTGGGTACAGTTGTGTTTCAGCAGGATGGTGTGCCTCTACATTTTGCAAACATCGTCCGTGATTACCTGAGGAGAACCTTTCCAGGGAAATGGATAGGGTGAGGTTCACCTCGGCTGTGGGCTTCCCGTTCACCGGACCTTACTCCTTTAGACTTTTTTGCATGGGGGTTACATGAAAATTAAAGTGTACACTAGCAAAGTGAATGGTCTGCCTGAGTTACGGAATCGTATCAGGGAAGCAGCAGGTCGAATTACAGTTGACATGTTACATTCTACATTACTTTCCACTACTGAAAAATGGCGTATGTGTTTTGAGCTAGATGGAGGTCATGTAGAAGGGCACTAGAATATGTGTAACATTTCAAAATAATATTGATCTTTCAATCACATCCTTCCTTCATTGAAATGGATAGTGACTTTAGAGACACCCTGTATATGTAATAAAACACACCAAATGACAAATACGCAAAATTTTAAGTTTTGCTTTAAGTACTACGATAGTGACTGAGCTTAACTTTCTAGTTAGTTGTTTAAGCTCTTGCTGTGTATGGTCACATGCTGAGGTCCTTTGTAACGCTGTATAGTGTTACGTTAAATAGTTCAAATTGAAATTTTATCAATAATGGAGGAAAGGATAAGTGAAGGCACATCCAATTTTCTTTGGAGAAATGGACACTTCTGCTGTGCTTGGAATATTCCCCAATTTGCAGCAGTGAGCCTACCAGGCACGAGAAAATCCCGCTGACATTTACAGACCCTAAACCAGGACGAAAGGACAAGGGCCATACTATATTGTTTTACAGTGTGTATGGTTCACTGTTCAATTGTGACGGCAGTGATGTATAACTAGTTTCTTGTTCCACCGCCTGATGGCAGCACTCTTTAAAGGGACAATGGATGCCTACATCATAACAACACTGTCAGTGTAGGAGCAGACAACAGGAAAGCAAACAACAAGGACAGCGCTATATAACTTTGTTCCTATGGAAAGAGGGCGTGATCACTGCAGAAATTCATAGGCGATTGGTGGCAGTCTGTGGGGAACATGTACCTTCACCAAAAGCTGTTTACAACTGGTTGGATGGTTGGAGAACGGGGCTCACATCGACGAAGAAGAGGACTAGTTCTGGAAGCTATATGACAATGTCAACAGCAGCCAACATTGCCGGGGTAGGACAGGCCATCCAAGAAAACAAATGCATCACATTTACAGAAATGGAGGCAGTCAACTGTACTTACCAGAAACACCCTACAGCGCATCTTGCACGACCACTTACAGTTGGGGAAGGTGTCAGGAAGGTGGGTGCTTAAACTCTTGTCTGCAGACCAAAAGCAGGGCCGTGTGGACGTGTGCAGAGATCTTCTGCGACGCCATGAGCAAGATCCAATAGACTTCATGTCGAGTACTGTGACTGGTGATGAGACATGGCTCCATCACCATGAGCCACAAAACAAAACAACAATCGATATAGGGAAACAAGGGCAGTCCACCGTCGCGCCAAGGCTCAGTGGTTAGACCGCTTGGCTCTCACCAAGGCGGCCCGGGTTCGATCCCAGGCGACCACAAAATGAGATTTTTGGTGGACAATATGGCGCTGGGGCGGGTTTTCTCCGGGATCTCTGGTTTCCCCCGCCATCTCATTTCAGCGGTGCTCCATCTTCATCTCATGTATCACCAATGTCATCGCCTGCGGTGCCGTATGTAGTAAAAGCGGGCGTTTGTTAAACACTACACACACATACACACAAACACACACACACACACACACACACACACACACACACACACACTCCACCGCCAAAGAAATGTCGAACAGTGCCATCAGCGGGAGGGACAGGAAATTCTGGGGATGTAATTAAAGCACACAGCATTCAGCTAGCTACCCGGGAAAACCCCGAAAAAGCCCATGGGTCAGGTAGTTTGGCCACGGGAATCGAAACCGGGCCTCCCGAATGCGCGCCACAGACGAAACCGTCTGAACCATCTCGCTGGGTCACAGAGGAATTACTTCTAATCCGAAGCCTTCAATTGATTTCTCAGAGCCATAAGAAGGCTGCAATGAGCCCTGCCTAGGTCACCTAGATCTGGAAGTAAATCCCCAGGTCAGTACGTAGAATCGAACCATGATCACTTGTTTGGTAAGCAATACGCTAAGTAGGCGACCAAAACATACACAAAAGCATTGCTAAAGCACGGAAGTTTCTTTCCTATAGCTTCACACTGACGTAAACATGGACGTAAACTTGTGAGGAAAACAATAGTATGCAGTTGCCATTGCCACGGCTTGTTTTCCGCTTTATCATGTTTACTGTAACGTTACCACTGTGATAACAACTTTGCTCGTTCCACAAGTATTAAGTAATGCCGTCTCTTTCAACTGTTGACTAAACTTTGCAAGTACTTAGTTGTAACTTTGGCCAAAGTTGAAAGACAAGAGATTATTAAAAATTTCTCCACTCGCCATCCTTGCCGGGATCTAAGCTTAAGTTTTTCTCTAAAGTGAACTTCTCTCTTTTCATTTTATAGTATATATGAAACGCCTGTTTCGAATTCGTTGTATCTCTTTCCACATCTACTTTAATATTTTTGTCTTTGCTTATGTGACAATGAGTATTGCTACGTTACTTTTTATCCTTGTTTCTTAAGTGCTATTCTTCATACTCAACTCAAAAGATATGTTGGAGGTGGCCATGTGATATTGTTCTTCTGTAACTAGTAAATAATGTAATTCCAACAATTCTGAAGATTAATCCAACATTTTCTCACCAGAATGTTCCTCTTCGATCTCCCTCCAGAGGCTTACCGCGGTAGGTACGGCAATTGGTGATCCTCGGGTCCCGAGCCATCCAGACACCTTCGATGTGGGTTCCTCTTAGTGATGAGGGGTCAGACAAAACACCCACCCACGTGTAGGCCAGGCGTGGAGAGCCATGTCGGTGGAAAGGTTTGTCCTGGTGGTTGAGGGATGGGCATCTGAGTTTGTTCCAGTCTTCTTCTGAATTCGGGGAGGATGCGCATTTTCATTACACTACTTTGGCTTCTGCTTCGCCTAAACGGGAGGTTAGGGCTAACCCGCCCCTAATCAATAAGCCAGGACTAGGTACTATACCGAACTCTGGGGAGCGTGGGAAGGCGAGCCCGCTGTCATCCCAGTAGGATGACCCCTTGTTGGGCTCCGTGGTGGGTTGGGAGCACTGGGGGATGAACCGCATATAATTTCTTATGGGAGGCCCTAAAATTAAACGTCGTAAACAAAGAGGTGAGTTTTGTGGTCCTCGCCATTTAGTTATTTGTAGAACTGAGGAAGGTCGAAAGTTTACTACCGTGAACCCGTTCATTATTCAGATGGATTTAGATAATATTGCCGGCCCTGTAAAGTCATGTACTCGATCTCGCAATGGCACGCTCCTGGTCGAAGCAGTTTCTCCGACACAGGCTGCAAGTCTTGAAAGCCAATATGCTAGCGAGCTATCCGGTGCGCGTTGAATTGCATAGGGGCATGAACTCCTCGCGTGGTGTTGTAAATACCAGTGCATTGGACGGTATGTCCAATGAAGAGATCAGGAATACTTGGCGGAACAAGGTGTGACAAGTATATATTGAGTGCACCGCATAGAACGAGGTGAACTCGTACCCTGTTTCTTAACTTTGATCGGGTAGATCTCCCGCAAAGGATTGAGGCAGGATATGAAGGTATTGAAGTGAGGCAGGATATACCCAATCCACTGAGGTGTTATATATGCCAGCGCTTTGGCCACACGAGTGATTCATGTAATGGACTTGCGACTTGCGTAGACTGCAGGGAAGTCAAGCATGACAATGCATGCACTTCACCCGCAACGTGTGTTAACTGCAGTCGGAATCATTCATCAAACTCCAGAGAATGTCCCCGTTTTATGGAGGAGAAGGCGATCCAAGAGATCCGGGTAAGAGAGAGAGGGTGTTCTTCGCGGAAGCCCGGAAACTCTTGCGTATTCGTCAGTCTTCTCTACCTAGGACCGTTACCTATAGTGCAGTTGCAGCTAAGCCGCTACCTAGACGTAAAATGGCAACAAAACCCAGCGAAATAAACGGGGAAGTACTATCGGAAAGATCAATTACACCAAGATCACAGCCAAAGCAACAAACGCCAGCACGAACAACAGTGAGCGCGTCAATCAAGTCCAGTCCTAAGAAGAATTCTACCAGGTCACCGCCGAAAGCATCTACTTCAAGAACATGTGAACCGGTAACATATAATGTATCGCCAATGAAATTTAAGACCTCGTATGACAAAACTGACTTCCTCAAGAAAAATAGTAAGACCAGTGAAAGGAAAGCTAGCCAGCACAAAAGTCCGCGAACATCATAAATATTATTATTCTTTTAACCATTTGGGCTTATTTAATTTATTGTCATTTTGTTTTGATCTGTTTTTTAAGTTCTGAATACTTTATATCTGACTATTGCCATGCATTAGATTTTTGAAAGGGCGCTGATGACCATGCAGTTGAGCGCCCTTACATACAAATCAATCAAACAACTTGTATATAGCTTTAGAACAATTTATATCTGGCTTTTGCCATGAATAATTTTTAAAGGGCGCTGATAACCCCTGCAGTTGATCGCCCTTATATAGATATCATCATCACCTCTTCGAAAGCCTAAGACCAAATGAAATTAGGACCTCCCTCTTATCAACAAACCACTACTTGATAACTCCTGGAAGATGACACCAAAAGCCGACATTTTCCATGACTCTATACAAGGGAAAGACCCCAAATGAAACCGAAGAATCAGGAGTGCATACAGTTCCAAGTTCGGGTTATGCGATCTACACCCCTCCGAACCTACTTTAACGTAAGCATATGCAGTAGCTTCCGATATAGTTATAAAAGAAAGAGAAATAGTTCAGGCGATGCCGTCTAGGGCGCCCATTGGGGAATCGTGTGTTTGATTATTATGGCTGATCTCTCTGACCATGCTTTTTGTGGTTCCTCTGAGCGCACTGTGCAACATAATTGTAACTGTTTTCATGCCATGAAATTAAAATATGCAACTTTTAGTAATTCGGGTTTCCTAAATTTGAATTTTAATTCAAAAATTTTCTACCCCGTACCGCTTTCTGTGCCTTCCATATTCAATATTTTGGATGAAATTTGACATTTTTAACACATGTAGTTACAGACCAAACTATTACTGCATTCAGGGCTCAAAAGTACCAAATTTATTAAAAAGGATGTGCTGTTTACTGATAAAATGTGAAATAGCATTAAAAACTAAAAAGAAAAGAATACATGGGAGCAACTTGAATTTTTTTTAAAGAAAGTTACAATTTTAGAATGCTTTTCTGCAACATTTTTAGTGCCCGGGCATGGGACACACACAGTCAATAAATCAACAGTAGTCAGCAACTACGTTAGGAGATACACTCACTTTCTGCTTGGGCAGCCAGCCAGGTGAAAAGATGATTACATATCGACGTTTCGGGAGTGTGCATTTCTCCCATCATGAAGATATTTATAAAATGTTATAACCACAAATGAAATACAACCACAAAGACAAAACACTATCAAATTGGCGTTACTGAACAAAGGACTGTTTTCAGTAAATTAAATGCCAGGTCAGGAGAAGGCGAGAGTATAGAAAATTGTGTCAAAGAAACGTAACTACTTAACTTGATTATAAAGCTGTATAGATCTGTGCTACTGAAGTCAACGGATTTCCATTTTAAGGCCGGTTTCCAAGAGGAGCTGAACTGAATCCTGCATCACGATTAAGTGTGCTGCTTTCAGAGGAAATCGCCAAAGCCTCTTTAATTCTCCGCTCCGAGTAACTGTTGCATTTTGCCAAGATGGTCGTCTCCCGAAAGTTGGCTCTATGGTCGTTATCAAAACAATGCCCTGTCAGCGCAGACTTCTCAGGTTGCATTAAACAAATGCTCCGTTCATGTTCGAATATTCTAGTAGCGATGGTCCTTACGGTTTGTCCTATATACGGTGTCCCACATTCAGAGGGAGTGCAGTACACTCCCGGAACTTGTAAGTCCAGCTGAGACCAGGAAAAGACAAACGGGAAAGTTCTAGTACAATGTAATCCAGATTATACAAATAAATTGTGTATTAAAAAATTGGACTTATCCAAAATTTTACTTATTTTACTCGAAAACACACCTGTAAACGAGAGATCCCATGACTCTTATTTAATCAAACAGAATCATCAAGAAACAATTCAAACTACAGCGAAATAACCCTTGTTACATCTGGATTCCCAACTTGGGTCTTCGAAACAGTCAACGTGCATCTTATCTGCAACGAATAGAAAATCTGGTTACACATTTTCATAAAGACACTCACATCAACTCACTCAAACGAGTGTTACCTAACAACTGAGCGCCCAGAATGGCTGAAGCTTTGGTCAATAACTCTCAACAGATGGACAACGAAATTTACTTGCTTTTATTTACGAGGGCTGTCATCTTCATGTTGAGGTCGAAAACTTTACAGACCAACCTCGTACTTATACACGTAGATATATATATATGTGTGTGTGTGTTTATATATACTTATATATAACACATACTTTTATAAAAGAATGTTAACAGGAAATGTGTTGTGCAATAACTTACACTAGCATCTACCAATAGGATTATCTTATGTTTACCTGCAGTCAGTCTGCGCCTGGTGTAATAGCGTGGCCAATATTAGAAAAAAGCGCAATTGCATCACTGAACAAAAAAAATCTTACCTGAGATGAAAAGATGGACTGCATTTCTCAGTCCGGCGTGCATAATGACGAAGATATTTCATAGCTTCAAAATTTGGCATTTCTTGTTCTTCTACAATGTAGGATTATTAAGGGCCACAAATTTCCTGCTGCTCCAATGCACCTAACTTCCCATTTCGCATCAGCTTTTATCCTAAATAAATAATTTATGTGTTTGCGACAGTGACAATTGTCAGCGCAGTCTATGTACTGTTTTGTTTTACACATCAGTACATCTGGGACAAAGGTGGACTCGCCATGGCTGAGTGATTAGACCGCTTGGCTCTCGCAAAGGCGTCCCGGATTCGATTCCAGACGAACCTAGGGTGAGATTTGTGGTGGACAACACAGCGCCGGGGCAGGTTTTCTCGGGTTATTCCGGATTCCCCGTCAGAATTACACCGATTGCTACATAACATCTTTCCTATCACCTTATCTGTCTCGTACTTCCACTTCCGGCGTTGGGCTGATCATTCATCCCGGAATCTCTCTAATCAAGATACTTCTGAACCTAAACCCGTTGCCTCAGGGCATAGAGGTTCCGCGGTTCAGAAGGCCCTATGTTCCACTTAGATAAAATACAGAAATTTATTCATTCACATCTGGGACAAAACTTTTAGACATACGTAAATATTATCAGTCTGTAACGAGGGTTTACTGAAGTCCGAACATCCTTAGAATCCATTTACCACACCCCTCCCACCTAGGACACCTCAATAAGGTCATAGCCACAAACGGTAGGTTGAGTTGTCCGCTTTCGAAACATGTCACACAGGTGTGAGAAGCTCATCTCTTATTCAACCGAAAAATGTGTGTTTTGTGTTTGGAATTTGTGTCACACTCGCTTAAAGTCTGTTTAGTTATCCCGTGTGCACGTCAGCCGACTATTTTGACGAACCCTTATAACCGTTTTACAACCCCGGCCGTCCTTCTCCCAGACCGTTATGCTAGGTTGCGACCTTTCTCAAACGTCATGGGTATCGTACGAGGTTTCGTCTAAATAAATTATCCTATGTCCATTACTGCAAAACATGCTTTAGAGACCGCACAAAGTGCAGTGCCCATAAGGAAAACCACAAATTTCTTGCAAATGTGCAACCAATTCGTCTAAGGTGGGTGCTCTCCCTTTTGCATAGCATCCATAAATTTCTCGACGAATTAAATCGCATGTGAAATTGTCTACTTTAGAGAAACGTTTCCCTTTGTTTTCACACTTAATCAGCGACTTTTGCACGATATTTCTTATTGTATTTCTGTGAATACCCAGAATTTATCATCATGTTCATTCCACGACCCCTTACCAACATTATTTTGCAGCAAATATTTATATGTGTCCAAAAAACAAGCGCTTGAATTTGCTTAGAAACAGTTCCCGTTATAACTTTGTTTTTTGAGGCTTTTCCAGTAACATAACTCGGCCCAGAAACACTTTCTAATGTTTTCACACTATTGTCATCACTTTGATTACTTTCACTTGACTGAAAGTTATCTACCACTTCATTTACCACTGCATTTATCTCCCATGGTCTCCACATCGTGACACACAACGAATTTCTGCACGTAATGAAACAGATCAACTGGAAGTTGGAACTTTGGCAACTGAGACTCCACGTGGAGCAAACATGCGACTGACACTTCGAGGAAATCATGGTTGCTTTTGGTCCTCAACGACAGTGTTCCATTTATGAAGGGTGGAGATAGATTTAAGGTGGTCATTAGTGGGCGGGAGGGTCAGGTTCCTTTGAGTCCGAACTGCACACTCGTTGACTGAAAGCTACTTTTATTTCCATTCAGATATTCTGTTACTGTGTTCTTAGTTAACTTTCTCTTTTCTTCCTTTTTTATCGTAGTGACGAAAATTTATTACAGACTGTTTATATTCATTTGCTCCGGTTTTTGCTTCTCCACTGCTGAGTGCGGCATGGCCGGGAATATCGATCAACAGAATAAACTTTCATTTCCACTAAAACGCATTCTTTGTAAACCACAATTCTCTATTGTCAAAGCACACGTAATTTAGGAATGCTTTCAAGTTCTTTAACTCTGAAATAATTAATTCTGTGCTTTCAAGTACACTTGCTCAGTTCATATTCTCAAGTGAATGTCAAGCACTTAAGTTTCAACAGCACAATTCTTCCGTTATACTCGTTGAGTTAAAAAACATTTATATCGTAGTACAATAAGATCTGCCAGGATGCCCTATTTACCGAAACCTTATAATCGAAAACCAATAACGGAATTTATTTGAAATTAAAATATAAATCGGAAACGGCCTAACTCGGAGGCGCAATAACTTTCCATAATACTGGGAAACAATGAAAATGTTTCGGACTTAAAAATAGCGAATTTACATGAATTTCTATTTGCTGAATTCAAAAATTAACATAAAAATGATAGATTAGTTTCTAAGATAAAGTGTCACTTCATATTTTAGAGTGAAGATTTTAAATTTGAGGAAAATAACAAATACTAATAACAAATAACAAATGACAACCAGAGAAACATTTTAGAAAGTAAGTGATGCAAAGGTAGGCAATTTTGTCGGACCACAAATAGGAGAACTTGTAAAGGATCCTGCATTTGACCAACTTTTGGAG
This sequence comes from Mantis religiosa, assembly GCA_030765055.1. Classification (NCBI taxonomy): domain Eukaryota; kingdom Metazoa; phylum Arthropoda; class Insecta; order Mantodea; family Mantidae; genus Mantis; species Mantis religiosa. Next base: position 143,070,248 of record CM060959.1, on the reverse strand, counting down.
GGGAAAAAAGGGAAGCTCGGGAAGCCTCCAGGGGGGGGGGGTTCCTGGATTTTTAGGCATCAAAATAGATGACAACTACAAGCATTTTGTGACAGTGCTCCTGCAAAAGTACCGTGGCCTTGGATACAACATGTCCCTTAAGATCCATTTCCTCCACTCTCACCTAGACTTCCCCCCCCCCCCTAGTTGTGATGAACATGGGGAGAGATTCAATCAGGACATTTCTGCTATGGAACAAAGATATCAGGGCCGTTGTAAAGAACTAATGCTTGCGGATTACTGTTGGTCTTCGTACAGGGATTCTGTGGAACTCCATCACAAGAGACATGCTAAAAGACGACGAAGTCAATAGGCCACCACACGATTCTCTTCAGGTACGACTATCTGCGAAGTATTTTTCCAGCAATTTAGAACTCTTAGCATGTAATTACCAGTTAAAAATGTCAAATGCACTTTCATTGTTGTTAGCATGCATGTAATTAAAATGTATCCCTTTCTCTCAATCCGCTAATATGTAACACTTCCACCTTGTGTATATCATAGATACTAGCGCTAATAAATTTGTTTCGTTGTCATATTTGTTTTTCTCAATCCAAAGTACATAGGAATTGCCTCATAAAGTGCTCGAAGCATTCTTTTTTTTGCACAGAGTAATCATTTGCTTAAACCATCTGACTGCAGTTGATTATTCCTGCGTATACACAACTACGTGAAACATATTTAAAACAATAACCAGTAATTTTGAGAGCGGTAGGTCCTTGCACCGAAAATTATAACAACTATTTGTGATTTAACTGATCAGTTTAAGTGAGGATTGGAAAAGAGTATCAGGAAAACTACAATTATATTGTCACCGAGGTAATGTTGCAGCCAGCGAGTGGGCGAGCGCTGAAAGCTTGCCGAGAGAAACAAAGAGAGAAAGAGACGGACAGATGTCTGAATAGTTCCGTCTTTGTGTCGCTGTAATACGAGAGATGGACTGCCTTCTAGAACTATAACTGGAGGTATAAAAGTCCGCTGAGTGTTACAGCGGTGTCTGTTGCTAGAGAGTTGTTAAGTGAGTTGCAGCTGTGCAGTAATTGTGAGTGTGTGGAGTTTTGAAATGTACCACAATGAATTCTTTCATTTGTTTAGGTGCAGCTGAGAGCGAGACGACCTTGAAGGCTGTTGTTCCGTAGGTCACGTCATTTTTACTCTTGCAAGGGATGTACAAAAGTCTGAAAACCTCGGCCTCTGATAGCCAGGGAGTGGTGGAAACTTCGGTTCTTTTTTCCATAGGGCAATGCTTTGAGTCTAGAAATCCCCTCCATCGAAAACAACGACAAGATGTGTTGAAGTGGATACGCCACTTACGCGAGTCAACCCCGCATAAAGACTACCGAGAAACCCCGGTGGGGCCCACTGGTTATCTAGCACAACTTCTACTAGTTCTGCAGGCTAGTACCCGGGACATTTTAGGCAACCCTCTGCCCCCTTTGGGAGGCCGGGATATATATAGTTACCATTACAGTTCCACGAACCTAACCTTAATATTGTACATGCACTTGTTATACCTCCTGTACAAATACATGAAATTGCTAACCCAAGTAAGCTTTTGATTTTCCTAAGCAACTTGGTGTCATGTCTTCTTGACCTTCACTATTTTTACCCTAATCCACTTTTCTCTTAACTTATATAAGTATTCTCCTATACATCTATTTTTTGCACTCGTCCCCGTTAACATGCGCAACGCCACCATCTATTTGCTCAACTCACCCATTTCTTAACCATAATTTTCTCCTGGAATTTGTTAGCTCCTTACATTCTATCAGGTAACTAACAGTGCTTTCTTCATCTCCACAAAAATCGCATATCCCTACCTCATTACTTCGCAACCCTTTTGGATATATTATTCCTACTCTTATCAATGCTATGTCTTCTCTTCCATTTTTGCCACTTTGATCTATATATTTTTCCCTGCCCCATTTTGTCTTCAATTGCTTATCACATTTTACAGTTTTCTATCTAATATCTAATGTCGTATCAAAGTTAACCTGGTTAGAGATATTTCCATACTGCAGTTGAGATTTGCTTTGCCTCTCCTTATGTTCATATCTTCCTCTATTCCTCAGATTTGTCGTGTTGGCAGATTTGTTTACAAGTAATTTTGGGTGTCTTGCTTTCATATAAAACTAAATAAGTTTAACATTTATATTTACATCTACATATTTTGCCTTGGTTGGATGAGGTTACTTTTACACACGGTACGTAGGTAATAGACATAGAATTATGAAATGTATATTACATTTAGTTGCGTCCAGCTTTGTTTAGGTTCGACCGAGTACAAGGAATTCTCTTCACAGAATCTACAATGGATTTTGCTGGTAGGGGAGCACCAAACTCTTTAGTCCCATACCTCAATTGACTCTATTTTTACAGTCATGCTCTCCCCCCTTTTCTTTGCTGCTGGGCCGAAAATGTGATGTTTATAAAATAAGACCTGATGCTTTCCTGGCGACGAATACACTCACTTTCTTCTCAGATACAGACGATTAGATATTAAAGTTTCGGGAGTGTGCATCTCTTCCATCATCAAAATATTTATAAAATGTTATAACCACAAATGAAGCACTGGATATAGTACAACTATAAACAAAGACAAAACACTATCAAAATTCGCTTTACTGAACAAAAGACTGTTTTCAGTAAATTAAATGTCAGGTCAGTAGATGGCGTGAGTATATAAAATTGTGTGAAAGAAACGTAACTACTTAACTTGATTATCAAGCTGTATTGATCTTTGGTTCTTAATTCGACGGATTTCCATTTTAAGGTCGGTTTCCAAGAGGAGCTGAACTGAAATCCATCATCAAGATTAAGCGTGCTCCTTTCAGAGGAAATCGCCAAAGCCTCCTTAATTTTCCGCTACCAGTAACTGTTACATTTTGCCAAGATGTTCGCCTCCCGAAAATTGGCTTTATGGTCGTTATCAAAACAATGCTCTGCCAGCCCAGACTTCTCAGGTCGATTTAAACGAATGTTCCGTTCATGTTCGATTATTCTAGTAGCGATGGTCCCTCTGGTTTTTCCTATATACGGTGTCCCACATTCACAGGGAATGCGGTACACTCCCGGAACTTGGAAGTCCAGTTTGTCTTTCAGTGGTCTCAACAGATGCTTAATCTTCGGAGGTGGCTTGTATATAGTCCTGATGTATTTGGCGAGATTTCTACTGATTCTCTCGGATAGATTGCCGGTAAACGGGATGCAGGCTGTAGCTGTAGGCTTATCTGACGCTTGCTGTATTACAGGGTTTCCTTTCGTAGTTTTGGTGATCGAGGCTTCAACGTCATATTCGGAGTAGCCGTTTTGACAGGAAGTTGAGACTTATGATGGAAACTATGAGTGTTCGCATAGAGACCGGTGTGTGTAGGGTTGCGACATACAGCATGCCCCAGTGTACAGTTGCTGTTTTTTGAAACAAGAATGTCCAGGAATGGAAGAGTTCCATCCTTCTCCACTTCCATGGTAAACTGTATTTGAGGTCAAAAGCTGTTAAGATGCGCAAGAAAGCTAGTCAAAGTGTCTGATCCATGTGGCCAAATTACAAAAGTGTCGTCCACGTGTCTATAGAAATGAGATGGTTTAAGTGGAGCTGTGGTAAGCATTTCATGTTCTAGGTGTTCCATATAAAAATTGGCTATAGCTGGTGACAAAGGGGGGTTCATTACCACTCCGTCTGCTTCATCAAAGAAAGTACTACCGAACAAAAAGAATGTGGACGTCAGGGTATGTCGGAAGAGCCCTAAGATATCAGCAGAAAAATGCTCCTTCAGAAGTGGGATGGCTTCTTGAAGTTGCACTCTTGTAAATAGGGAAATCACGTCGGAGCTGACAAGAAGGTCAGAAGGGTCAATGGATGTAAATAGAGAAATCACGTCGGAGCTGACAAGAAGGTCAGAAAGGTCAATGGTAATGTTCCTATGCACAAACTGTGTGTAATTACTCACATGATGTGGGCAATCCTCTACCAGAGGTTGTAACAGATCAGCCAGGTGATGTGCCAGCCGATATGTAGGGCTGCTCCTGGCATCCACAATGGGGCGTAAAGGAACGTCCGGTTTGTGGATCTTCGGGAGTCCATACATTCTAGGAGGCCTGGAACCCGACGGTGATACCCTACGATGGTGGTAAAGTTGAGTAATGCGATTTTTGAGAGTGTTCTGTGTTTTTTATAGTTGTGTTTTAGCTAGTACTTCATTTGTGGTTATAGCATTTTATAAATATCCTGAAACGTTGATATCTAATCATCTTTTCACCTGGCTGGTTGCCCGAGAAGAAAGTGAATGTGATGTTTATGTTTGATTATGGAACATTTGACTCTAAACCAACACGATATTACTGACTTACCTGGGGGTTGGTGGGGATTCTTGCTGCGGGTCATATTTTTGGCCACTTAGGTGAAATGGTTACTTACGCATCACATTTATCACTCACCTAGATCTGACTTTGTTCATAGATTTTTATATGTGTAAACCAATACCTGTTTGATTCATGTTGGACTTGTACGAAGAACATATAATAGAAAAACTAAGCGCGATTGTAATAAATGGTACTTCTTTTAGAAACAAGAAGCATGCTTACGTTTTCATGCGCTCAAATGTACAAGGATATATGCCACTTAAAGAGAACACAGTGCAGTATAGTGATTGGAGGAACTTTAGTATTAATAACCGGATATACAGGTAAGAGTTTTAAAAAACATACTTATGTAGTTTACTTGTAATATTTAACAAAATGAATGTATGTACAATGTGCTGACAACCACTTAGCCTACTTTTAAAACCTCAGTTCTTATTTTTATACTTGAATTTATTTTATAGGTTTTACATTGACTGTATAAAACTGCAACACCAAGAGTTTTATAGTGTAAAGTGTAAACTGGCGGCAGCCACTTTTCTAATCACTCTCTGTTTATTAATATTGGTCCGTTGAATTGGTCCTTCATCGATGTCCTTTGAAGACTCCCAGACACATTCTGAAACAAAACAAAACTAAATAGATTTATAGCATAATATTCGAATTACAGTTAGAAGTGAGCTTCTAATTTACAGGCGTGTGGAAGCTATAAGCATTGAAATATTTAGAATGAAATGGTACTTCTTATTCTTCAAATAAATAGAAGCAACCAGCTTTTGCAGAGTTCTAAGTACACAATTTCGGAACATTGTTTATGGGGAATGATATCATATGGCATCTATTAAAATATTAGGGGATAAATTTTATTTTCAGGTATAACAAACGGATGTTACATAATGTTTCTAGTAATACAGCTTTAAGTACGAGGTATAAAATCTATTTGGTATTTCAGCAAAAAAAAAAAAAAAAAAAAAAAAAAAAAAAAAAAGTGAAACTTCCAGAAAGTGATTTAACCGAAGTATTCTGAAGCAAACTTCAAGCATTAAAAAGGAATGCACACAAGGCCACTGTGTAAGTTTTTGACTACATTAAACACACTTTACAAGAATTAAACCGAAAACGTATTAATCTTTTTTTAAGGTTCGCTACTTTTGTGATCTGAATACAAACAATTACACTATAAGCTACCTGATAAAACTTTTGGATAATTTTTAATTCAAAGAATGCAAAACAATAAAAGTTCACAGGGAAATCAGCAGTCTCGCACGTTGATGAACTCCTTTCGCGTTTATACGAGGGAAGTTCAATAAACGATCATAACTTTTTACGGTCATAATTTTTCGCACTAAAATTCAATCTTACTATATTCAGTTAGCTTAATGTGAAGCACACACGCCGTAGTAGTTTCATTGTTGGTACTCCTGTTTCCGTCCTGTGAGAACCAGGCAAGTTCAGACATGTTCAGTATCGCCTACCGCTGCAATGGAGGTAACATGCAGTTAAAGTTGATGTTAGAGGGAGATCCGGAGTTTCTTTCGAACGTAATCACTGCTGATGAGACTTGGCTACATCATTTTGATCCAGTGAGCAAACAGCAAAACTCAGGGTCAAAATCTCCTTCATCACGAACCCCCAAAAAGCAAAAGTGTTTGCTTCTTCTGGGGAAGTTATGGTCATCTTATTCTTTGATATTCATGGAATGGTTTATCAGCATGTTGTACCTGTATACACATCAGTAACTAGACAATAGTACAGGAATGTCCTGAAAATATTGCAGGTCCATATCAGGCGCAAAAGACCACATTTCCGTGAAGCAGACTGGATGCTGCACCACGATAAAGCGCGGCTGCACACTGACAATGTTGTTGCTGAATATCTTACAAAAATGAACGTGAAGTGCATCCCTCATCCTCCCTATAGTCCGGATTTAGCCCTATGTGACTTTTTTTAATCCCTAACTTGAGGAAACGCCTTCGTGGGAAGTATTATCCATCATCAGAAGCAGTGGTGAAGGCTGTGGAGGCAATTTTCAAGGATCTCTCAAAAATGGTTTCCAGCATGTCTTTGAAGACTGGCAGAAACGCTGGAACAAGTGCATCGCATTCAGGGCAGGCTATTTTGAGAAGAACCTTCAAAATGGAGGATGAGTCAAGGTACGTTGTCAAAAAAAAAAAAAAAAAAAAAAAAAAAAAAAAAAAAATTGAACATTTTTGAGTTTGATTTATGAGTCACTATGTTTACACTCAAACTTTACTTACTTGTTGTTGTATAATTGAAACGTTTTCAAGATCATTCGATCTCATCCTCAGCTGTTTGGTGACTGGAACATTGGAACATTGTTTATTGAACAGCCCTCGTACTAGGAGACTTAAGATGTGATTGGCAGATTTTCTTTCACTGTTCAGTATTTCGAAGGTTACTAATGGTTCTCAAAAAGTATCTTAGTGTTAAAAGTAGTTATTAAAATATATAAAATTGGGATATTAGCTCTTGTCGGTCTCATAAAAGGATTAAACAACAGATAAAAATGCCTAAGCTGTCTGTTTCGGTTCATTTATTGTGCAATAACTTTTACAGCAAAACTCTAGCATAAATACGTTGAGATTACAATAAAGGTCCGGTAAAATAACATCATTAGGAAATAAGGTATCCTTTTACCTTCAACCTCCTCGCCCATCTAGACATCTCTACGTGTCTGGGAACAAGAGGTAGCACAAGCCGGGTAATATGCAGAATCTGAAGGTTAAATCATTTAGTTTTGTGGTAATAACGCCAGATTCGTGTCGGAACATATTTTGTATACTGGATACTACTCTCACGAGATTTTATAGGCGGGTAGTATTATTTTGGAAATGTATGTGAAAAGGATCATAGAACAAATAGAAGCACAAGTCCGCTTCGATAACAGATCTATAGAAACAAAGGAACCAGTTGCCGATCCATCGGCTGATAATAGTCTGCTTGGTCAACATACCTACTGATAATATATAAATAGGTATTTAAATTTATAACTCTACTTAGACCTGGTTTACTTTGATGAGTCAATAACATGATTTTGTATAAGAAAGAAATGGGTGCTGTGGCGAAATGACTTTGTTAATATGGACTGAGTCACATGTTGTTTGCGATTTACAACTCTGCAAAGCCTTTAATGGATTTAATATACTTCATGTGAACTTACTTTATAAGAAATGAAGATCTGCCATTAACACTAGAAGGTGCGGCAAGTATGGTGTACCGAGAAGGACCAACCCGTCATTTTGACGGGTGCAGTTTTTTTTCCCCTTTTTAAAATGATAAAAAAAAATTGAATGCACACCAATTTATTTAATATTATTTATTAAGTTTACCAGTATATAAGTTTACTGTGGTCTGAAGAATTACATGGTAAAATAAATATTTTAAGCCTAAAAATTACTCCAAATATATACGATAATCAACTGTAAAATGGACAAATTCCCTTGGCAAACACATGTGTTTCAACATAAAAATTTTAATACCACAGTATATAGTAGAAAAACACTTATAAGCTTGATTTCGCTCATTCAAAGCCAGCTGCAGCACCGTAGCACCTAGCACACGTGTATTCAGCGATGCCTAAACATGGTCCACAAACATTCCTGCTGCTCTGTTGTATATGAACTGGCGTCTGCTTACTTTTTTCACCTGTTACTTCCTTATAGAGTACCCATGCATTATTAGCTGCCAATGCCAACACATTGAAAGAAACATGCATAGGCCACCTTCTGCATCCATATTTCACTGTTTACAGTGGAGCCGTTTCATCGATGGCATCAACGTCGTAATTGGTGTTATAGTAGTACGTCACTGATTCTGGTAGCCTTTTAGGATGTTGTTTATTTACAGTAAATGTGTCATGCATTGAACCCAAAAGAAGCACATTTTTGTTCTTTCCCCCCTGATAGCTTGTCAGAGCTATGTCACCTGACTTATAAAGTACAGTCATGTGCGAAGAAGCTGCAGCAGATTTTGCTGATTGAGGGATTTCCCTTTTACAGTTCCTTACTGTGCCCACAATGCTTGTACTTTAACGCTTCAAACTTACTGCAAGGCATTTGGTTGTGGAGAATCTGTTACAAGTAATATTTATTCCTGCAAAAATGTCGGGTAACTCTAAGCTCTATGGACCCTGGTCTCATTTGAGCATCATTTCATCCATTCCACTCATCGTCGGATATGACTTAACGTTGGAGGACGTAAATTACAAAAAAAAGAAAAGGCTGTATAAGACGCATTACAAGTTCTGCAAGAGGAACACTTGTGGGGTGCTGATCGTCCTTGTCCAGTTCAGGAAAACCATTCACCAGAAACTTTGAATTAGCATCAACTGCAAGCCAAAACATTATTCCAAATTTGTCCGGTTTATTACTCACTTATTGAATGAAAGAATAACTAGCGTTGCAAGGAAACAGTTGCTCATGCACAGTAATATTCTTACCTGGAATGTAACACTGCAAGGAATTGGCAATTAAAGAATTCCAGACAGGAGTAGCAGCTGCAAAGCGATCTGCACTTAGTCTTTGAGAACGTGTGTCCTTGTCACCAAATCGCATAAACCAGAAAATTTTAGCGAATTTGTTTCTGCTCATTGTGTTTCTGAAAATTGGTGGTCCCCAGGTATTCGATCATAACAGCTTCAGCGGGAAGTTTGTCCCACCACCTAGTAAATACATAAGTGGTAGCACGAATTGCGCCACTTGGGAAATAAAGCTTTCTTACTCATCGACAAAGCGTCTGCAGAGTGCCATAAACCAATCAGGAAGGAAAACATCAACACATGTGGACAGATCCAAAATCTATGGTTCACACTTCCATACCCGTCAAAATGATGGATGACGGTCCTTCTAGTAAGAAATGTGTGTAAAGGTTTTTAAAAAGGTCCAAAATACTTAATTGTTTGTGGACGTGATTGTCATAGATGTTTATTAAAAGTCGTAGAGCATGGTAAGTGTAGAAAAAGAACATAAGCAAGAAATAAGTCTTCTAAAGCAAGGCATCCATCAAAATGACGGTTGGGGTTTTTCTAGTGTTAATATTACAAGGCGTATCTTATATAAAGTGATAATAATTTATATTCAATGTTTAATTTAATGGTTAAACCACAAAACACAGTAAATCAGTTATCATGTATTTCATACTAGCATATACCTTTATATATATATATATATATATATATATATATATATATATATATATATATAACACACACACAGAGATCTAAAGCAGCTAAATATTTAGGAATATATGTAGATGAAAAGTTGAATTACGATACCCATAATGCAAACGTAAGGACAAAGGCGGGAAACATCATGCAAAAATTATACTCCTTGGCGACTCGAAAGTTTAAACTATCATTATCATCTTTTAAAACTTATCACATGAGCTTATTCGTGGGAATAGTCTCATATGGAGCCAGCGTTTGGACCCATCGAGTAAACCTGTTGAAAAACATAACTTTGTTAAGAAGAACTCAGAGACAGGCATTAGTCAGAATTGGCGGTATAGTGAAGACTACCTCTACTTTAGCACTACTAGTTATTCTAGGAATCTGGCCTGTAGATATGCTGATTAAACTCCGAGGAGCGAGATTTTGGCTCAAAAGAGGCAATCTACAAGCGATTAAAGAAATAGTTGGGACAGAATGTAAGACTAAAGATGAGATAAAACAGCAGCTGATTAAACAATGGCAAAAAGAATGGGATGCGGAGCAAACAGGAAGGAGAGTATATGAAATTTTCCCGAAAATTCGAGAACGACTCAAGCTAAGAAGCATACAACCACGTAGATTTGGTGTTCAATACATATCCGGTCATGGCCCTTTTAAAACGTACTTCAAAAGAATAAAAAGGGAAGAAAGCGACTTATGTGAGCAATGTCATGTAATAGATACGCCAGAACACGTTACATTTGAATGTAAATCACATGAAGATTTGGTAGGAGAACAGCGTAGAAGTCTAGGAGAGAAATACATATGGGATATAGTAAGACAGGTAGACAACTTTAATATCTTAGAAGAAATGGTAGCCTTAATATCGACTAGAGTGATGGAACAGTATCAGACAAAACAAAGAGTGACAGGAGAAGGCAGAAGGATTGCCGGCGTAGAGAGAAATAGGCGTTCAGAAAGGCTGAGAGATAGAAGTATTTGAATGAGGATAAAAACTAAGATTTATAATTAGGATTGTATCTGCAAAAATATCAAAGGAAGAACTAATATGATAATAAAATATCAATTAGAATTATAGAGAAATAGTCCAGGTTTTGAATCTAGATGCCTGGATAAAAGTTAGGCGGAATTTATTATTATTATTATTATTATTATTATTATTATTATTATTATTATTATTATTATTATTATTATTATTATTATTATTATTATTATTATTATTATTATTATTATTATTATTATTATTATTATTATTATTATTATTATTATTATTATTATTATTATTATTATTATTATTATTATTATTATTATTATTATTATTATTATTATTATTATTATTATTATTATTATTATTATTATTATTATTATTATTATTATTATTATTATTATTATTATTATTATTATTATTATTATTATTATTATTATTATTATTATTATTATTATTATTATTATTATTATTATTATTATTATTATTATTATTATTATTATTATTATTATTATTATTATTATTATTATTATTATTATTATTATTATTATTATTATTATTATTATTATTATTATTATTATTATTATTATTATTATTATTATTATTATTATTATTATTATTATTATTATTATTATTATTATTATTATTATTATTATTATTATTATTATTATTATTATTATTATTATTATTATTATTATTATTATTATTATTATTATTATTATTATTATTATTATTATTATTATTATTATTATTATTATTATTATTATTATTATTATTATTATTATTATTATTATTATTATTATTATTATTATTATATTATTATTATATTATTATTATATTATTATTATATTATTATATTATTATTATTATTATTATTATTATTATTATTATTATTATTATTATTATTATTATTATTATTATTATTATTATTATTATTATTATTATTATTATTATTATTATTATTATTATTATTATTATTATTATTATTATTATTATTATTATTATTATTATTATTATTATTATTATTATTATTATTATTATTATTATTATTATTATTATTATTATTATTATTATTATTATTATTATTATTATTATTATTATTATTATTATTATTATTATTATTATTATTATTATTATTATTATTATTATTATTATTATTATTATTATTATTATTATTATTATTATTATTATTATTATTATTATTATTATTATTATTATTATTATTATTATTATTATTATTATTATTATTATTATTATTATTATTATTATTATTATTATTATTATTATTATTATTATTATTATTATTATTATTTCATACTAGCTTTAAAGCAAAGTAAGTACATACTATGCTTTGAATAGCCGATATACCGGAAATGCAATAAATAAACATCAAAATTAAAAAGCCATGCTAGTTACAGGTAGGGGGTGTTGCAATGTTATTTTTTGAATTTTAAGAAAGATAGTGCAAGCATTAGAAGTAGTAGGTCATATTCTAATATCATTGACCCCGTGGATGATTCGAGACATAAGTGTAGCACGTTTTATTCAGATGCCTCAACACATTTACGGTGATCCTTATAAGAAATATTTTACTTACTTAATCATTTGCATAGCAAAAACCCAATAATAATTCTTTGTACTCTCTTTAATATGATTTAAAGGGCAATAATTTTCTCACAATGTTGTTGGCATTTTCGTCTTGTGCAACTAAACAATTTCCTTATGACCTTGTATATATGTAGCTATATTTATTTAATCAGTGTAAATATATGGCATAAGATATAATGATAATCTAGGGTATGGAGTTTCCTTCAGATTCGCAAACTTTTGTTAGCAGAACATTCTAAGTAAACGGCGAGTCGATACCCTCATATCCCAGGAGACTCCGCTATTACAGCAATAGCCGAGGGCACTTCCAGGAGAGATTTATATTCTGAGCAAGTACTTGCCTACATTTCTGGTTATTGGTGGGGCTTGTAATTGAAGTTGAGCTTTCGTGAATTTTTTATGCTTTAATAATTACAGAACTTTTGTACGCATGCTCGGCATTTGTGTTTGTGGAGAGGCAGGTGTTGATGTTGCTGGTTGTTTGGCCGCTGGCTCCGTTGGAACTCCACCTGAATTACTTTCTGTTTTCCTTGGGAGTGCTCTTTTGGCTTTTGTCAGACATTTACTGTAGGGTATCCTACTAAAGGACCCTGAAAGTGCTAAAATAAGACCTGAAGCTTTCCTGGCGACGAATGCGCTCACTTTCTTCTCGGGCAGCAAGCCAGGTGAAAAGATGATTAGATATCAACGTTTCGGGAGTGTGCGTCTCTCCCATCATCAGGATATTTATAAAATGTTATAACCACAAATGAATCACTGGATATAACACAACTAAAAATAAAGACAAAACACTATCAAAATTCGCATTACTGAACAAAAGATTGTTGGCGTGAATATAGAAACATTTTAATTGATGGACATTAACTTCTTCACACTTGCCGTATATAGCCTAAGGTTTTTGATGGACAGAGTCAACATGAAAAATACAATGCCATAGCCGAGATTTGAACCACGGATTTCCTGGTTTCCTTCCAGTCGCTCTAACCCATTGAGCTACCATGGCCAACCTGCCGTCCTGACATGAGTCAAATGGAGAATTTAATGTCAGGACGGCAGGTTGGCCATGGTAGCTCAATGGGTTAGAGCGACTGGACAGAAACCAGCAGATCCGTGGTTCAAATCCCGGCCATGGCATTGTATTTTTCATGTTGATTCTATCCATAGAAAATTGTGTCAAAGAAACTAACTACTTAACTTGATTATCAAGGTGTACTGATATTTGCTTCTTAATTCGACAGATTTCCATTTTAAAGCCGGTTTCCAAGAGGAGCTGAACTGAGCAGCCGTCGATCAGTAGAATGAAAAGAGTACCTTGTGCGTTTAATACATACTCTGACCAGCGCAGCACTGGCGCGGTTGAGCAACTCCTGACCTGGCATTTAATTTACTTAAAGCAGTCTTTTGTTCAGTAATGCGAATTTTTATAGTGTTTTGTCTTTGTTTATAGTTGTGTTATATCCAGTATTTAATTTGTGGTTATAACATTTTATAAATATCCTGATGATGGGAGAGATGCACACTCCCAAAACGTTGATATCAAATCATCTTTTCACCTGGCTGGCTGCCCGAGAAGAAAGTGAGTGTATTCGTCGCCAGGAAAGCTTCAGGTCTTATTTTACATTCCTTTACGGGAAGGATACCTACCAAGAAATTAAAACATGTCAACATCTTCGAGAGAAGAAGGGCAAACTGCTCAGCTCTCTTGCATTTCTACTGAGGTGCAGGGATGAGAAAACTATACCCAAGTTTGTCAGACCCCGCTATCTAATTGAGAATAGGCCAACCTACAAGATCCTCAACCGAGCCAGTGCTGCGCTGGTCAGAGTATGTATGAAACACACAAAGTACTCTCTTGATTCTACTGGTCGACGGCTGCTCAGTTCAGCTCCTCTAGGAAAGCGGCCTTAAAAATGGAAATTGGTCGAATTAAGAAGCAAGATCAAGACGTTTCTTTGACACAATGTTCTATACTCACGCCATCTGCTGACCTGGCATTTAATTTACTGAAAACAGTCTTTTGTTCAGTAATGCGAATTTTTATAGTGTTTTGTCTTTGTTTATAGTTGTGTTATATCCAGTATTTCATTTGTGGTTATAACATTTTATAAATATCCTGATGATGGGAGAGATGCACACTCCCGAAATGTTGATATCTAAACATCTTTTCACCTGGCTGACTGCCCGAGAAGAAAGTGAGCGCATTCGTCGCTTCAGGTCTTTTTTTTTAAATGTACGTCCTTTAACTTTTAAATCATATCGGTCGGTGGATGGAATGGGTGAAATGGGGCTCAAATGAGCCCAGGGTCCATGGAGCTTAGAGTTATCCGACATTTGTTCTTTTCAGGATAACGGAAAAGCTCGAAAAAGAAACCTTATCCATGTAACTCACCCTGACCAAGATTCAAAATCGGGACCTCTTGAACGTGTCTGCAAACTAGACTTTTAATTCTACGAACCCGCAAAGTCACAATACGTTCGTTGTCACCCAGAAATAAAAGTTCGGAAGTTCCAGAACTATCTCAAACTGAGGGCCTACCATGTCCAACGAGACGGCCAGTACAGCAAGAATGATGCCTTACTATGCTGTTGCAAATGCGTATCATTTTGTCATCTGAGTCACAACCGGACCATATTACTCTCATTAAACAATATTTTCTTGACAGACTGTTAGAATTAGGATTATTGTTTGGGACAAATTCAAAGATGAACTGAGCATCTCTTTCCACTTCAGAGCTTCTAGAACTGCTCCCTGTATGTCCAAACTTTGAAAGAGTTATAATGGATTAACATGTCGATTGTATGCTAAACACTTAGCCAAAAGGACCTGAAAATGGGTTTCGAAGCTTTGATTACAATAATATATTTACACAAGTAAACTGTTTTACTGCTGCTCATGCCTTAAAAGGTTTTGAACACAATTACTGTATCCTTACTCATTTACTATTGGGAAATCATTCATTACGTTATCAGCATCCTAATGATTTTCACTCTCGTACTGGATATTAATTTCAAGTGGTTAGTGTGTTACTTTGGGAGGATAAAGTTGTTAAAACAGCTTTTGACGGTAGTACAAAAGAAAAAGTGAGAAATAAAGTTTATGCTTCTAACTACGACATTAAAGAGAATCGATAATCTTAGATGTATAACCTAAATGTGAAATTAAAGGTTGATCATTATCTAACTGAACCAATTTATACATGAAACGTTCTGCGTTGTTATAGCAACAGGTTCACAAGGTCGTATACATATAAAGGCCTATTTCTAAGGATTCATGAATATGCACTATTCTCTAGCTTTCTTTTATCAATATTGCTTGCGTGAAAAGGATGCGAGGGTAAGTCAAATGAAAACCTTAAATCTGTAATAAAAAAGAAATTTCACGCCGTTATCCTGCAAGTTGTTAAGCGTCCTTACAAACAGCGCGCAGAATAGCCTGTAGGTGGCAGCGTGGTGCAGATGCACACCTATCGTCGCAGTATCGGTACAAAGATGGCGCTCCACTTACGACTTGCACCATGGAAGAACCGCGTTCTGTTATTCGGTTTTTGCGTAGAGAAGGTGTGAAAGGTTCGTCGACGAATGAAGGTTCAGTAGGGTGATGCATGTTTGTCACAGCAGTAAGTCTACTAATGTAGTAGAAAGTTCGCAAATGGCGTGACTTCAGTGGAACATGCTCCACGTCCAGGTCAGGCACAACGAGTTGTGACTCCAGAGAACATTGCAGCAGTTGAAGCCATAGTGAACGAATACCACCGAGTGACATTGAATAACATTGCAGCGTGTTTATAGATTAGTCATGGGTCAGCACACCACATTGTTCATGATGTGCGCCAGTTTCACAAAGTGTCTGCAAGATGGTGCCACGGCAGCTGACTCCTGAAATGAGAGAACGGCGTGTTGATGCTTGTGAAGAACTTCTTCGGTGCTTTGAACGGAAAAGTGATGGCTTTCTGGCAAGAAACGTTACTGGGGTTGAAACCTGGGTTCACTTCCACCAACCGGAAACTAAATGAGCGAGCAAGGAATGGTGTCATCCCTCGTCAACGAAACCAAAGACGTTTCGAACAGAACCATCAGCAGGGACCTTTTGGGGCGAAAAAGGCGTCATTTGGAGCATTACATACCTAGAGGGACCACTGTCACCAGTGTATCATACACAGATCTCCTAAAAATTATCTGCGGCCTGCAATCCATACAAGGCGACGTGGATTGCTGTCAGTAGGTGTCCTTTTGCAACATGGCAATGCAAGGCCCCACACTTCCCGTACACCAGTTGCAACAATCACATACCTGCATTTTGATTGTCTTCTTCAACCACTATACTCACCAGACCTTGCCGCAAGTCATTTCCATATATTTGGATCACTCAAAGACGCAATGAAAGGAAAGAACTTCCACTCCGATGAAGTGGCACGTCACGAAGTGCATGAGGGTTGCGCGGAATACCAAAATAATTTTTTTCTAATTGCATTTATGCACTTTGTAAGCGCTGCAGGACTTGCATTGAACATGGGGGAGATTATGTTGAAAAGTGATACAGCTTTGTACCAGTTCCGCACAGTAAATATATTTTTTAAATAAATTAAGGTTTACATTTGACTCGCCCTTGTACAAATAAAATAATAAACAGTGTTAGTAAATACCTGTTTACTGCACACTAATCTCGTCAACTGCTTTCCTTGACGTTCTTCGGCTGTGAAGTAAATCTAGTGGAGCAACGTCTCTCAAAGGAAGATTTCTGATGTCTTCTGCTGCCATGACGGAGATCCTGTCAGCTACTGTCCTGCACGCTCAGCGCCTTTGTGGTTGTCCTCGTTGAACTGTGTCGGACGAAGGAAGAAGTGTGATGTCTCCAGTTTCCATCTTCATGTCGACAATTGTGGCTCCCTCCAGCTCGCAAGGAACAACACAGCAGTTCTCGCATTCCCTTGCGAAAGTTACGTGACATAAAGGCATAGAGGAATGGGTTGATACCCGAGTGAAAGTAGGTAATGAGGAAAGTGATTGGAGTGAAGACTGAGGAGAAAGTGGAACTACCTACGTAGTCCGGACTCCAGTACTGCCACATCTTACGGGCATGATAGGGCAAGTTGCACAGAGCAAACGTCAACACAACGACTATCAACATACGGATAACTGATCGTCTTGCTCGTAGCACACTCTGCGATGAAGACGCGTGATACGACTGCACGTGACAATTTCCACCTCCGGCACAGATAGACACATGCTCTCCTTCTGGAGCCAGCGTCCGTTTCTCGAACTTGATTTTTAGTGAAGGTCTGCTCCTGAAACAAGTTGAATGTTCATATCAGCACTGCCACTCAGATATTTTGTTACATGAGTGATCTACCAATTTTACTCAATGTTAGGCAACAATTGTATTAATATCAGAGAATATATTCCTAGAAAACACATGAGTAGAGGCGTGGTAGAGGCACCCTAATTTTCATTCAATGTAAGAGGACCCTTTCCTTTAGAATACTAGAGGTGGATGTATACTAGATAACATGGGATACCAAGCTCTTTGACCTGGAGCCGCGTCTTTTGTACATAGAATCCTAGAAGAAACAAATGAGATTGAGGAACTAAAAGAAAGTAAAACAAACTAAAAAATAAAAAATAAATAAAAAATTTAAAAAATTTAAAAAATAAAAAAATAAAAATAAATTCTACATTTTCATGTTCCGATTTCTTGAATCTATCTCGGAACCTAATCTAACATTTTACACTGTTTATCTTTACATATTTTATTTTTAACATTATTGATTATAATTGTGTAGATGAACTATACCTAATCTAACTGCATGACTTTGCAGTTACCTAACCTATCAGTCATCATTGCTTACTGAACCAAACCTAAATATAATAGTTTTAACTTTTATATGTGCTTTATTTATGTATGAATATGTTGCTGTCAAGTCTCAGATTCTAAGCTCTTCTATAAGGAGTTCCTCCTATTTAGATTTCCTCACCTGTGATGTTTCGTGACTCGACACTTTCCTCTTCTTCATCTATGTCGCCTAGATCTGCCAGTGTTGCCTGTGTTGTAGGATTTTGGTCTCTTTGTTGCTCCTGTCTTTCAATTAACCTTGTGGATCTTCTTACAGGTACCAATGTGGCAGTTCTATCAGGTTCCCTGTGTTCGCGGTTCCCAGATATGGTGTACTCTTTCCATACCTTCGATGATATGTAGTTCGTTAGTTGATCGAGTTTCGTAAAATTCTCCTCATTTCTTATTATCGTGCAAGAGATTTTGCCTAGAAGCTCCTGTTTTATATCACCAACTTCATTACCATGTATTCTGCATATTATCATATGCAGAATATTATTACATACTGTACATAACCTTGTTCCTCTTCTTCCTATTCTGTGAAGGTAAGTAGCGTATGGTCCATGATTGGTTATAAATTGTATAATTTCTTTGGTCGGGTTAAAGTGCTTCATTTTAGTCTTTCATTTATCATTGGTAATATTTCATGTGCTCTACGGCCCTCTTCTATGTTGTCCCATTCATGATTCCAGTCCATTAATAATTTCCGTCTGATCTGCCATGTAGTTTCGCATTCCTCTCCTATTATTTCAGCTACTTTCTCTCTGTCCTTCTTCTTTTGCCAGTAGTCCGTTCCTCTAAATCTTATTAATAGGTCCATTGGCCATATCCCAAGTATTATAAGCAGCGCCATTGTGGGGAAGGTCTTTGTAGCTCCTGCATATCGTACTAGTATTTGTCGTTACGTTCTCCTAGAGATTGAGCAAATGCAGGACACCACTGAACTGCAGAAACGACCATCCTAAGAGCAGAGTTCACTTACGACTATTGGCTTGAGTACATGGAGAGAGATGCCCGTTGCGACCCATCAAAACCGCAGTTGGGGATTTAGAAGCTCCGTTCTAGCGGCAGAAACCCGACTTAGTAGTGCAGGCGTTAAAGACTCTCTCACGGAGCCGAGAAGTTCATCTCGCTTGTGTCAAATTATAAAGTGATATCTAGAGCAAATAAATGGTGTACAAAACTACATCTGAAATTCATATTATTTAACAGCCAAACACTTCTTTTTGAAATCCGTTCAACGTAGTCTTTCATAGAGTAAATTTACACCACTGCTCTGGGTACACTCATTGTTCTGCCGCTGTGTATCTTTTAAAAACATATAACAATACGAAAGCTATGAATCATTCGGTATTCATAACGGGTGTGCTAGACGTAGCATATTTATCTCGAAATAGCAGAAACTTTATGATTAGGATTTCATTACGGAGGGGATTCGGTACGTAGGCCACCATGCTGGGCCCATTGTTCCTATGCCCCCAAGGGGGGCACACCCAACAGGAAGGATGTGGCGAAGGAGACAGAGGGCGGCCGAACCAAGGAGCGATCCCATCTTGTGTCCACAGGACCAAATGTGGGGGCTTGTTGGTCTCTATGTCTTGCCCTGAGACAGAGGGTGGCCGAACCAAGGAGCGATCCCGTCTTGTGTCCACAGGACCAAATGTGGGGGCTTGTTGGTCTCTAGGTCTTGCCCTAAGACAGAGAGCGGCCGACCCAAGGAGAGATCCAGACTTGTGTCCACAGGACCAGATGTGGCGGCTTGTTAGTCTTTAGCTCTTGCCCTAAGATAGAGGGCGGCCGACCCAAGGAGCGATCCCGACTTGTGTCCATAGGACCAGATGTGGCGGCTTGTTAGTCTTTAGCTCTTGCCCTAAGATAGAGGGCGGCCGACCCAAGGAGCGATCCCGACTTGTGTCCATAGGACCAGATATGGCGGCTTGTTAGTCTTTAGCTCTTGCCCTAAGACAGAGAGCGGCCGACCCAAGGAGCGATCCCGACTTGTGTCCATAGGACCAGATGTGGCGGCTTGTTAGTCTTTAGCTCTTGCCCTAAGACAGAGAGCGGCCGACCCAAGGAGCGATCCCGACTTGTGTCCATAGGACCAGATGTGGCGGCTTGTTAGTCTTTAGCTCTTGCCCTAAGATAGAGGGCGGCCGACCCAAGGAGCGATCCCGACTTGTGTCCATAGGACCAGATGTGGCGGCTTGTTAGTCTTTAGCTCTTGCCCTAAGATAGAGGGCAGCCGACCCAAGGAGCGATCCCGTCTTGTGTCCACAGGACCAAATGTGGGGCTTTTTGGTCTCTAGGTCTTGCCCTAAGACAGAGAGCGGCCGACCCAAGGAGCGATCCCGTCTTGTGTCCACAGGACCAGATGTGGCGGCTTGTTAGTCTTTAGCTCTTGCCCTAAGATAGAGGGCAGCCGACCCAAAGAGCGATCCCGTCTTGTGTCCACAGGACCAGATGTGGCGGCTTGTTAGTCTTTAGCTCTTGCCCTAAGATAGAGGGCAGCCGACCCAAGGAGCGATCCCGTCTAGTGTCCACAGGACCAAATGTGGGGGCTTGTTAGTCTTTAGCTCTTGCCCTAAGACAGAGAGCGGTCGACCCAAGGAGCGATCCCGTCTTGTGTCCACAGGACCAGATGTGGCGGCTTGTTAGTCTTTAGCTCTTGCCCTAAGATAGAGGGCGGCCGACCCAAGGAGCGATCCCGTCTTGTGTCCATAGGACCAGATGTGGGGGCTTTTTGGTCTCTAGGTCTTGCCCTAAGACAGAGAGCGGCCGACCCAAGGAGCGATCCCGTCTTGTGTCCATAGGACCAAATGTGGGGGCTTGTTGGTCTTTAGCTCTTGCCCTAAGATAGAGGGCGGCCGACCCAAGGAGCGATCCCGACTTGTGTCCATAGGACCAGATGTGGAGGTTTGATGGTCTCTAGGTCTTGCCGTGAGACATAGGGCAGCCGACCCAAGGAGCGATCCCGTCTTGTGTCCATAGGACCAAATGTGGCGGCTTGTTAGTCTTTAGCTCTTGCCCTAAGATAGAGGGCGGCCGACCCAAGGAGCGATCCCGACTTGTGTCCATAGGACCAGATGTGGAGGTTTGATGGTCTCTAGGTCTTGCCGTGAGACAGGGCAGCCGACCCAAGGAGCGATCCCGTCTTGTGTCCATAGGACCAGATGTGGGGGCTTGTTGGTCTCTAGGTCTTGCGCTGAGACAGAGGGCGGTCGACCCAAGGAGCGATCCCGTCTTGTTTCCACAGGACCAGCTGTGGGGGCTTGTTAGTCTTGCCCTGAGACAGACGGCGGCCGACACAAGGAACGATCCTGTCTTGTGTCCACAGGACCAGATGTGGGGGCTTGTTGGTCTCTAGGTCTTGCCCTGAGACAGAGGGTGGCCGAACCAAGGAGCGATCCCATCTTGTGTCCACAGGACCAAATGTGGGGGCTTGTTGGTCTCTATGTCTTGCCCTGAGACAGAGGGTGGCCGAACCAAGGAGCAATCCCGTCTTGTGTCCACAGGACCAAATGTGGGGGCTTGTTGGTCTCTAGGTCTTGCCCTAAGACAGAGAGCGGCCAACCCAAGGAGAGATCCCGACTTGTGTCCACAGGACCAGATGTGGCGGCTTGTTAGTCTTTAGCTCTTGCCCTAAGATAGAGGGCGGCCGACCCAAGGAGCGATCCCGACTTGTGTCCATAGGACCAGATGTGGCGGCTTGTTAGTCTTTAGCTCTTGCCCTAAGATAGAGGGCGGCCGACCCAAGGAGCGATCCCGACTTGTGTCCATAGGACCAGATGTGGCGGCTTGTTAGTCTTTAGCTCTTGCCCCAAGACAGAGAGCGGCCGACCCAAGGAGCGATCCCGACTTGTGTCCATAGGACCAGATGTGGCGGCTTGTTAGTCTTTAGCTCTTGCCCTAAGACAGAGAGCGGCCGACCCAAGGAGCGATCCCGACTTGTGTCCATAGGACCAGATGTGGCGGCTTGTTAGTCTTAGCTCTTGCCCTAAGATAGAGGGCAGCCGACCCAAGGAGCGATCCCGTCTTGTGTCCACAGGACCAAATGTGGGGGCTTGTTGGTCTCTAGGTCTTGCCCTAAGACAGAGAGCGGCCGACCCAAGGAGCGATCCCGTCTTGTGTCCACAGGACCAGATGTGGCGGCTTGTTAGTCTTTAGCTCTTGCCCTAAGATAGAGGGCAGCCGACCCAAGGAGCGATCCCGTCTTGTGTCCACAGGACCAGATGTGGCGGCTTGTTAGTCTTTAGCTCTTGCCCTAAGATAGAGGGCAGCCGACCCAAGGAGCGATCCCGTCTTGTGTCCACAGGACCAAATGTGGGGGCTTGTTAGTCTTTAGCTCTTGCCCTAAGACAGAGAGCGGCCGACCCAAGGAGCGATCCCGTCTTGTGTCCACAGGACCAGATGTGGCGGCTTGTTAGTCTTTAGCTCTTGCCCTAAGATAGAGGGCGGCCGACCCAAGGAGCGATCCCGTCTTGTGTCCATAGGACCAGATGTGGGGGCTTTTTGGTCTCTAGGTCTTGCCCTAAGACAGAGAGCGGCCAACCCAAGGAGTGATCCCGTCTTGTGTCCATAGGACCAAATGTGGGGGCTTGTTGGTCTTTAGCTCTTGCCCTAAGATAGAGGGCGGCCGACCCAAGGAGCGATCCCGACTTGTGTCCATAGGACCAGATGTGGAGGTTTGATGGTCTCTAGGTCTTGCCGTGAGACAGAGGGCAGCCGACCCAAGGAGCGATCCCGTCTTGTGTCCATAGGACCAAATGTGGCGGCTTGTTAGTCTTTAGCTCTTGCCCTAAGATAGAGGGCGGCCGACCCAAGGAGCGATCCCGACTTGTGTCCATAGGACCAGATGTGGAGGTTTGATGGTCTCTAGGTCTTGCCTAGAGACAGAGGGCAGCCGACCCAAGGAGCGATCCCGTCTTGTGTCCATAGGACCAGATGTGGGGGCTTGTTGGTCTCTAGGTCTTGCGCTGAGACAGAGGGCGGTCGACCCAAGGAGCGATCCCGTCTTGTGTCCATAGGACCAGATGTGGGGGCTTGATGGTCTCTAGGTCTTGCCGTGAGACAGAGGGCAGCCGACCCAAGGAGCGATCCCGTCTTGTGTCCACAGGACCAGATGTGGGGGCTTGTTGGTCTCTAGGTCTTGCCCTGAGACAGACGGCGGCCGACCCAAGGAGCGATCCCGACTTGTGTCCATAGGACCTGATGTGGAGGTTTGATGGTCTCTAGGTCTTGCCGTGAGACAGAGGGCAGCCGACCCAAGGAGCGATCCCGTCTTGTGTCCATAGGACCAGATGTGGGGGCTTGTTGGTCTCTAGGTCTTGCGCTGAGACAGAGGGCGGTCGACCCAAGGAGAGATTCCGTCTTGTGTCCATAGGACCAGATGTGGGGGCTTGTTGGTCTCTAGGTGTTGCCCTGAGACAGAGGGCAGCCAACCCAAGGAGCGATCCCGAATTGTGTCCACAGGACCAGGTGTGGGGCTTGTTGGTCTCTAGGTCTTGCCGTGAGACAGAGGGCGGCCGACCCAAGGAGTGATCCCGAATTGTGTCCACAGGACCAGGTGTGGGGCTTGTTGGTCTCTAGGTCTTGCCGTGAGACAGAGGGCGGCCGACCCAAGGAGCGATCCCGAATTGTGTCCACAGGACCAGGTGTGGGGCTTGTTGGTCTCTAGGTCTTGCCCTGAGACAGAGGGCGGCCGACCCAAGGAGCGATCCCGTCTTGTGTCCATAGGACCAGATGTGGGGGCTTGTTGGTTTCTAGGTCTTGCCGTGAGACAGAGGGCGGCCGACCCAAGGAGCGATCCCGTCTTGTGTCAATAGGACCAGATGTGGAGGTTTGATGGTCTCTAGGTCTTGCCGTGAGACAGAGGGCAGCCGACCCAAGGAGCGATCCCGTCTTGTGTCCATAGGACCAGATGTGGAGGTTTGATGGTCTCTAGGTCTTGCCCTGAGACAGAGGGCAGCCGACCCAAGGAGCGATCCCGTCTTGTGTCCATAGGACCAGATGTGGCGGCTTGTTAGTCTTTAGCTCTTGCCCTAAGACAGAGGGCAGCCGACCCAAGGAGCGATCCCGTCTTGTGTCCATAGGACCAGATGTGGGGGCTTGTTAGTCTTTAGCTCTTGCCCAAAGATAGAGGGCGGCCGACCCAAGGAGCGATCCCGACTTGTGTCCATAGGACCAGATGTGGGGGCTTGTTGGTCTCTAGGGCTTGCGCTGAGACAGAGGGCAGCCAACCCAAGGAGCGATCCCGACTTGTGTCCATAGGACCAGATGTGGCGGCTTGTTAGTCTTTAGCTCTTGCCCTAAGACAGAGGGCAGCCGACCCAAGGAGCGATCCCGTCTTTTGTCCATAGGACCAGATGTGGCGGGTTGTTAGTCTTTAGCTCTTGCCCTAAGACAGAGGGCAGCCGACCCAAGGAGCGATCCCGTCTTGTGTCCATAGGACCAGATGTGGGGGCTTGTTAGTCTTTAGCTCTTGCCCTAAGATAGAGGGCGGCCGACCCAAGGAGCGATCCCGACTTGTGTCCATAGGACCAGATGTGGGGGCTTGTTGGTCTCTAGGTCTTGCGCTGAGACAGAGGGCAGCCAACCCAAGGAGCGATCCCGAATTGTGTCCACAGGACCAGGTGTGGGGCTTGTTGGTCTCTAGGTATTGCCCTATGGAAAGCCCCACGGAGGCGCCGGGTGCCCTTTTGGGATAGCTCGGTAACTCCCTGGTCATTAGAGGCGGGGTCAGTCTTCACTCTGTCAGTATCTGCCCTGGTAGATACCCTCGAGTTTATATTATATTATATATATACCCAATGAGCGACGACAGAACCGAGGGCCAGATGCAGACTTCCCCCGGCAGGCCAGGACAACGTACACGCTCCTCTACTGCGGGACGGCAACGAGCCCAGCAGCCGAGCCCTAAAGATCCCTGGCTGGCTGTCACAAAATTGTCCTTGCAGAGGAGCCGAGACCGGCAACCAACCTACCGGAGGAGGAAGTAGTTTTCCGCAGAGCATATAATCCTGCCATGCACCGCCGAGACTCCCGCTGACACTTCTACCCTGAAAGAGATCACCAGATGAGAGATGGTATGAAATGATAATAGAGATGAAATGGAGGGACGGGAAGCTTTGGGGATGTAATTAACCTACCCTGCATTCACCTATCGACCTGGGAAAATCCCGAAATATCCCATGGGTCAGGTAGATCAGCCACGGGAATCGAACCCTGGCCTCCCAAATGCGGGCCACAGATGAAACCGCCTGAGCCATCCTACTGGGTCAGAAATTTTTAACTGTAACAGCAGATAATTATGCTGCCCTCTTCTAACATTCTAATTCTTAAATCATGAAACTTCGTACTCACAATAGTTTCTCTACTCAGTCTTACAAAATCTATTCGTACACATATTTATTCTTCTATCTGCTTCACGTCAAACGAGATAAATATCTGTAGAAGTTCTATTATCGCATACTACATGGTTATCAAGAGCAGATAACTAAAGAATTATTTTCACATGTCATTTTGTTTGAATCGCCAGAAGCGTAACTCCTAATTCTTATGCGTTTCTTTGCTTTTTTTTGAAAAACTATTTTTAAACATCTATATTGCTATATAATCCCTGTTAAGCGAGTTAAATATTTACACAAATTACATTATATCAAATGTAATTGTATGTAAGTGAATATACAAGGACAGTGGGCTGTAAATGTTTGTGATACCCTTAAAGAGCAGGTCGATATGTAATGCTTTGAAGTTCCAATGCTTGTCCCTTTCCACGGACACCTCCCATCACCCCATTGGAAGTTCAAGACCTTCACTGTAATCTTCGACCTTACAAATCTCCTGGGTTTGATAATATTGTCAATGCAGCACTCAAGTCCCGACCCGCTTCTTGGGTGAAAACACTTGCCTTGCTGTTTAATGCAATACTTCAACTTGGTTACTTCCCAGTGGTATGGAAGCATGCAAAAATCATCACCATCAGCAAACCCGGGAAGGATTGCACCTCTCCTGCACACTATCGTCCCATCAGCCTGCTTTATCATATAAGCAAATTGATGAAATTTCTCATCTTAAGTAGGCTTCGAAAAAGCATGGACCGTCATAACATCCTTAGAGAGGAGCAATTTGTTTTCAGATCTCTACACTCCACCCAGCATGAGCTACTTCGGTTGGTCGAAGAAGTGGACACTGCCTTCAACCGTAAGCAGTATGTTGCTGCTCAATAATTGGACATCACCAAAGCCTTTGACAGTGTCTGGCATGAAGGTTTATTTTCCCGCGTCATCCACTACAGCATTCCTTTATACTTGATCCATCTTATACGCTCCTATCTCCTCAACAGATCCTTCTGTCTCCCATGATGGCATATTATCCTCACCTCGTCCTATTAGAGCTGGTGTTCCTCAAGGTAGTGTCCAGGGACCCTCTTTCTTCCTTCTCTATATCAACACCCTACCTTCTTTGCTCCGCTGCTCACTGTACCTTTTGGCAGACGACACAGCTGTAACCTCCATATCAACTAAACATTATATGGCTGCACGTAGAATCCAACAATACGGCGACCATCACCGAGCTTTACGTTTGCTCTCAGGATCAAAATGATGTAGCTAAGTTTCATCAGTGGTGATTACGTTTGAAAGCAACTGCATCGTTAGAACCAGGTGGTGAGTAGGTCGGCTGGCGCTTGAGCATCCGTTCCCAGAATAGCAAAGCCGGCTGGAGTACCTACCACCAGTTCGTATAGCCGGAGAGGATGTACATTGGCTATCATATGCATGATATCTAGGCATTTTTCTTGATGTAAAACTGACATGGAAGGACCACATAACCTACACAGCTAACAAGGTCAGCAAAGGTATCATTCGGTCATTCATTCCTTATTGAACAACCCTCGTAGCATCTGATTCCTTGCAAGGCCAGATGCTCTTTCATTCAATATATGAGCAATAAACCGGACAAACCGGATAAATTTGGAATAAAGTTTTGGCTTGCAGTTGATGCAAATTGAAAGTATCTGGTGAATGGTTTTCCTTACCTGGAAAAGACGATCAGCACCCCACAGGTGTTCCTCTTGCAGAGCATGTTGTAATGCATCTTATACAGCCCTTTGCTTTTGCAGGAAAAATATTACATGTGACAAATTTTCCACAAAAAATGCCTTGCAGAAAGTATGAAACGTAAAGGTAAAAGCACTGTGGGTACAGTAAATAAATGTAGAAGGGAAATCCCTCAATGAACAAAATCTGCTATAGCACCTTTGCACACAACAATCAAATGGCTCGACCGTAAACAGTGAAATATGAATGCAGAAGGTGGCCTATGCCTGTTATTTTTTCACTGTGTTGGCGCTGGCAGCTATTAATGCATGGATACTCTATAAGGAAGTAACATGTGAAAAAGTAAGCAGACGTCAGTTGATATACAGCTTAGCAGAAGAGTTGCCTTCAGCATATAAATCCACTAGGGTACAAAATACACTTCCTAGTAAAGTACCTCAGCAGAGCAACATTTGGAAGACATGCCAAGCTGTCGGATGCAGAGGGAAGAATAGGAGCAAGCATTTAGGTAACAAGTGCAGTGAGTATGTTTATGGACCATGTTTAGGCAATGCTGATTACACGTGTGTTAGGTGCTATGATGCTGCAGGTGGCTTTGAATGAGCAAAATGAGGTTTAATACTGTGGTATTCAAAATATTATGTTGAAACTCATGTATTTGCTAAGGCAAGTTGTCCACTTCACATTTGGTTATGGTATATATTTGGATTAATTGTTAAGCTTAAAATGTTAATTTTACCATGTAATTCTTCAAACAAGAGTAATATTATATACTGGTAAACTGTATAAATAATATTAAATAAACTGGTATGCGTTCAAATTTGTTTACTATTTTAAAAAGGGTATATAAAACTGCACCAGCCAAAATGACGGGTTCGTCCTTCTCGGTAGGACATACTCGCCGATCCTTCTAGTGTTAAAACACTTACTTCTAATGAAATCTAATCAACCAATTTTTGTATTGAATTCAATGTCTTTTCAGCATGTAATGTAGATGTAATAAGTAAGAGTGCAATAATTAATAAGAACAAGTAGTAGGTGACAAGTCACATTTTACAAAATGGGAAATTGGGTATAAGTAAATGGAAAGTATGTTCCAAGCGAAGAACACAGATGCCCAAAGGGAGGAAGATCCAAAGGCAAATGTCGTAGGACAGAGAGCAAAGCAAAGCAGGCTCTAAACGCAATAAAAGGGACAAAGCAAGAAAAGAATGTGAAAAGCGGAAGCCATATCTGACAAATGGAACACGCTAAAAGGACCTGCTGCATTGTTTTGGGTGATGGCCGAGAGAATGTTTGTGAACTGCATGAGTATTTATATGATGTCCAGTTAACAATCGGGCACATGAACAAAGAGTGGATGCGTAATCAAGCTCAGATCCGTTTAGAATTAGAACTACATTAATATGCAAACTGCTTGACGCATTATTTACAGATTACGCCAAAGAACACACTGCCGCAATTATGATGTACCATTACCATTAAAGATGAGTTTCCTCGTGCACTATCATACAGGTTTCATTAATGTTTATTAATCATTACAGCTCCATTATATTAATTCAAGAGCGATAACGCTATAAGTACTTTACTCATATGCTTTAAATCAGCGATAACTAAAGAACTATTGACGTTAAAATGTACGGCTTGCTTTCTGAGTTGAATGACATCTAATTAGATTTTGGAGATTCTACATGAATATGTTTGGGTGCCAAAGAGAACATACTCGGCACCTTCAAATCAAGATGGCGTTTTCACCAAGCAAAGATATTACTGTGACTATATTTTAATTGCAAATTAATTGTTCTTTCACACTAGCCGTGTGCAGGACGCACTATGACAGGGTAGAGCCAGACTAAAAAATTCAATGCCATAGCCGGGATTTTAACCACGGATCTTCTGGTATCCGTCCAGCCGCTCTAGCCATTTGAGCTATTATGGCCAACATGCCGACATGATCAGTCTGGCTCTACCCTTTCATAGTGCGTCGTACACACGGCTAGTGTGAAAGAACAAATAATTTCCATTAATTGTACCTAATAGTGGTCCGGACAATAAAGCCCTGGACCTAAAGTACTTACAGCATAGTCAGTCACCATTTAGGTAGCTATCTCATGTGTTTATGGGAACTCCTAAGCTGTTAACCGGGAGAAACACGTCAGTTGGAGAAATTAATGTCATGTCGGCATGTTAGCCATAGTAGCTCAAATGGCTAGAGCGGCTGGTTAAATGTAGTCCTGGTTAAATGGTGTTTATTATACAATCTACCCAAAAGAAAAGGAAATTATCTATACGAGGAAAACTAGATTTTACCTGGCGTAAGGTTACTGCTCTGTGTATTTTGATGTTCATTCTTGAAGATTATACACGTGGCCGTCAGGGAATCGGGCGACGCAGATTCCGGTAGCACGTGCGAGACTATTCCCGCCTGGGCCGAAACCCTGGGGTTTAAATGTCCAAAATCTGCCAAAACAGCGACTGACTCGCTGCTTCGTCAGCTATGTCAGCAAGGCTTTCGACCTCTCCCTAGCAGCCCAGCATGCTCTGCGAACCTACGCCACCGGATGTCGCGTGTACCGATATTGTTCCATCTTCTATGTATACAATTTTTACCAATTTTGTCCTTTTCAAAAGTGTATAAAAATATAAACCTCACAATATATAGCCCACGTGACCACCCATGTCACAAACATCACGCGACTACTCGAGGGATAAATATTCATTTTTATTATATGTACCCATTGTTTTACGGATGTGTGAATGATCCCTTCTGATACTTGTATATGCTCTTCTCACAAACATGTGGCTGTCAGGAATGTTTTTGAGGCCAAGAACTTTAATGTTTTCTGAGACAAACTACGACGATGGATTCTCAGGCCTCTTAGGAACCATAGGCTCGTGTTCGTGGTAGAGATTTGTTAATAATACGCGGATGCCTAGACTGAGAAGGTGTGACATAAAACATAATTTTCATGCTAGTTAGTGCTCCACCGCAAATCTACACCACTCAGAACTATTTCGCAATGTTTCTCATCCAGTGGGTACATTAAGGGCTATCAAAGGTATCACCGAAGCCCATATCTAAAGTAAGCTATAAATTAAAAGGGAATACTAATAATAATTGCAATACCAGCCAGTTTCCCCAATAAAGAATTAGTGCGTAGGGTGGAACATCTCTCGTTCCATATCACTGAACACAGGGAAAGCAAAGCTTCGAAAGCTACTATTGCAGCCTTCTCTATGGTAAGGGGAAGTGAGAGAGACGGGGCAGGAATGCAGGATTCTATACATCAAGGCTTCGGAACCTTAAGTCGCTACACCCATACGAGCTTCTCCGAAATGTACCGTATGGACACGACTGGCCTTGGAATTCCGCATTGCACGTGGATTTAAAGGCAAGAAAGAGCGTGTTTTCAATTATTGTGGGATTGCTACGGTCCTCAGCAGCCGTATTAGTGTTGTTTGTTTCATACTGTACAGTGTACCAAGACAGTTGCTAGCGCTAATTCTTAGAAATGGGCGAAGAATGTGTAATTAAACAATTAAAGCAAAGACCGATCTCGCACTTTAAATACGACGGTAAGTTAGTGATAATCAAACAGGGAAGGCCTACTCCAGCTCTTCCGCATTTGCAGTGTGCATAGAAGGGAAAAAATGAGATCCCTTATAAAAATAAAGTATGAGTGGCTGGCTGGCTCATTCAAACTAAATAAACTTTATTGCTGGCCATGCTTGTTGTTTGTAACTGAGAAAACACCCTGGAATACTACGGGTTTCGCAAATTTACCTTATTTAATCACAGCTTTGGATAAACATAAAAGATCGACAATACATATAAAATCTTTCACGGCATTAGAAACTTGCGGTACTCAACGGGTAGACCATGTATTGAATTACCAAAAGAAACTTGCTGACAGTTTGCAAAATGGAAATGTTAAGGAAAATAAAAATGAATTGAAAATATCGATGCAGTGGTTATTATTAAAACACAGGAATGTTAGTTTATAGGTCACGATGGAAGTTAGGAGTCATTAAATAAAGGCAATTGTACAGAATTGCTATAATTTCTGGCTAATTAAGATGCGGCACTGTCTCAACATCTAAAGACAGCTACCGTTTTCAAAGGCACCTCGGCCGTTTTAACAGCTTGTTTCAAGACAAGTTGATTTAAATGCACTGTTTGTGACGTTAACATTTAAACAACAATCCATTATTGTCCGATCTGGTAGGCTTAGTGATACCACAGGTCTCAGTCCCATCATCGCCACTGTTGTGATTAAAATGTACTTGTTAACAATATGGATTTTTGACGTCCAGATCTCACTCCGATTTATCTTTCGTCGTGAGGTTACTTAAAGAACAACCATATAATCTATCTGCGATAGAAAGGTTGCATATCGCTAGATATTGCCAAGTTCCAAATAGTGTGTATAAAATTCGGCGCATGATTTGACAGACGGAATACCGTACTTTGAACAAGCGAACAGTGGACCTAATTGCCCTTTGGACCCTAATATTTGTCAAAATAATGTTTTGGCCCCCTTTCCAATGTTCTGTAAACCCTAATGTAATATTGCTGGACAACTCTGCAATATTTTAGAAGCCACAGTTTCTGCTCAGCGCTATAAGCTCTGGCTTCTGATCCAAATATCATAACGCTGATGACCGCCGTAGTTGAGCACCCTTATACACATCATCAAATATCATAATATTTAGAGAGGTACATTGTTTCACTAAGGTTATTCAGCTTAGCTCTAGCACAGATTCCAGAAAGGGTTTCTTGGAGACTGGAAAGTGAATGTGTCCATTAGGGATACTTTATGAAATTCGGAATTAGAGATGAAAGGCATAAGTATACATATTTTAGATCCCCCAACTTCACGACAAATAACAGTTTTTACTTAACCATACAATGGTCAGATAAGGTGTATTAGATTAAGATAATTAGTGGCCATACAGATAGATCTATGAGGACCTACTTATTATAGTTTGTCAGGTAAACATTCTCTTTTGTTTATGCTTTACGCATGGAACTGCTAGAATTGGAGGTAACCAAGCCAGCATTCTCCAGCGAGAGCTGTGACAAAATATCTCATCGAATTGACCGGACACTTGGATCCAAACCGAACACAACAAATACAAATCCCAAGCGTTTCACTGCAGCCACCCAGCTCGGTGTAAACCTCCTAGCTATAAGTACTCAGTCATAGTTAGGGTATCCATTGTTAAGACATTCCGCTGCTCTCAAGTCTCCTTGTAAGGCTTTTCAACATATAAACATGTAGACAACCTGCTATGACGTTTCACAAAAAATAATCCGTAATCAGAAAGCATTTACGTCGTCCCCAACCTGTCAAAATGTTTAAATCCACTGTGGTTGAAGCGGTATCCTTACCTCTTCGTTAAGCCGCACCGTGGCT
The DNA here is from genome assembly GCA_030765055.1 of Mantis religiosa. Taxonomy (NCBI): domain Eukaryota; kingdom Metazoa; phylum Arthropoda; class Insecta; order Mantodea; family Mantidae; genus Mantis; species Mantis religiosa. The sequence continues at coordinate 143,037,766 of CM060959.1, read as the reverse complement.
CAGTGGTTAGACCGCTTGGCTCTCACCAAAGCGGCCCGCGTTCGATCCCAGTGAGATTTGTGGTGGACATCACGGCGCTGGGCGGGTTTTCTCCGGGATCTCCGATTTCCCCCGCCATCTCATTCCACCGGTGCTCCATTTTCACCTCATGTATCATCAGTATCATCGCCTGCGGTGCCGTATGTGGTAAAAGCGGGCGTTAAACACTACACATTTCATTTCATTTTATCTCTTCGTTGTGAACAAGGATGATGTTCGCTCCGGCCCAGCATCGAAGATGACCATGACCTTGGTTCGTCGCGGGTCTGGTTGCACTCTCAGGGTCGACCCAGAAATTGTTGACCGCTTCAAGTCCTCTATGGCTGCATGAGTTTTCTAATTCTCAGAGTGAAAGGCGATAGATGGCTGTTTAAAACATGTATTCTAACGTGTCGAGAGTATTCCATAATCTATATTGAACATTAACTTTGCAAGGATCAACTAGAAGAAGACGCACTAACTATATCTTAAAATCACGTTTATAACCTACAGTTTCGACGTAATATGTCCTCTCACTTCTGTAAAAGTTTTATTTCAGTCTCTATGGCAACGCACATTTTACGACTGCCCTGTGAAAAACATTTGGCTAGCGATATAAAATTATGTTTTCTTTTTATATACAGTATTATAATTCAAGTTCAGAATTGTCGCTTCATGGTTCCGGTGAGAGGATGGCTGCCAGAGTATCGACCCTCTCACTCGGAAAACATCTTCCAAACAAATTACATTAATGATTTGGGACTTCGGCATACATAAACCACTCTGAATAATTGCAATTTTCTAACTGCACCTTGCGACATCCCTGGATGCTTACTACTGAACTCAGGTGTAAGACTGGAGTGCTCCTTGTTACTTTTCATTACTTCTATATTCATCAAATTAGAAATCCGAATTATAAAACATTAAAATTACTTTCCAGTTCCACTCTCGTTTATTACTTTCTCTAACACGTACATAGTAGACTCAATTCAACCGGAATAATACATACCGGAATTTCCTTGGAATTATACGTTGTGATGCCTCCGTAATCTAAACATATACTTTTATAAAACATATGTATCAATATATGTGTGTCTGTAGGAGTATCTTCAAATATCTTGCGGTTTCTAAGGGAGAAATCGTGGGGAGCGGATCCTACAGTGTTATTGCGACTTTATCGCGCACTTATTCGTTCCAAATTAGATTACGGTAGTATCGTTTATGGCTCAGCACGACCATCTGTACTGAACAGATTGGACACAGTCCATAATTGTGGCATACGTATAGCAGTTGGGACATTTCTAACAATCCCTGTTATAAACCTGTATGCTGAATCTGCAGAACCTCCTCTGCAGTACAAGCGCGTAATGTTATTAGCAAATTATGGCTGTGGACTTAATTGCATGCCCTCACATCCATCCTTTACGCCGTTCTTCAACACCTTAATGGACGCGCGTTGTAGGAACACTTCTATTAAAGCAAAGCCACCTGGTTTTCGATTCCGGGAGCTCCTTAGAATGCTTGATACTGAAATACACAGGATGTATCCTGAGTGGGAGAGGGCATACCCTCCTTGGTTATGCAGAGCACCCCACGTATATCTGGGTATGACTAAATATGATAAATCTACAATGTCTATGTAATATCCGCACATGATTTTTAGAATTTTTATCACGATATGAAGACCATTTTATAATTTATACTGATGGCTCCAAGAGTTCAAATGGTGTTGGTTATATGTGTGGAAACGAACCGTGTGCATTCGGATTCCATACTAGCATTACCATTGATACTGCAGAGCTTCAATATACCGGGTCATTTTACATGTACGTCGACGATAGACTGCTTAATCCTGAGTGATTCCCTCAGCGCACCTCTAAGCCTACGGCTGCTGTACAACTACCACCCTATTGTGCAGCTTATCCAGGATGTCCTCCGCAAATGGCGGATTCAGCAGCCAAGACGGCTACCATGAAGCCCAGGATTGGAGTACCATCTGTGACATCGGAAGATTGTAGGACCGTTTTGCGGTGAGCTGTGCAAACTGCTGGCAGGAAGAGTGGTCTGTTCTCCGCAGCAATAAACTTAGATCTATGAAAGAACTTCCGATTCCCTGGGTTACCTTCTGTCGTTTATCTCGTCGCCAGCAGGTGATTTTGGCTCGGTTGCGCATTGGGCTTTGCATTTTTATGCATAGTTTCCGGTTTAGAAGGGAGCCTGCTCCAGTCTGTCGGTTTTGTAACGAAGCGTTATCTGTCCGACACGTGCTGCTAGAGTCTTTTTACCTAGCACATTTTCGGGCGTCTCTGCAGCTGCCGGCGAGCTTTGGAGAAATGCCAGCGGATGATAAAGCAGTAGAGAACGTTTTGAAGTTCTTTTCTAAGTTAGATTTTAGAATTTAGTGAAGAGAATTTTTCACCTTTAGGCCTTATATCTTTTGAGTCAGCTAGACGCATTGTACTCGTAACGATGTCTCTGTTTCTAGTACAAACTACCCTTGTATGGCCACCGAATAAGTAAATTACTCACAATAGTTCAGCATGTTATCTTCTGACCAAAAATGGAACGTATTCAAAACTAACATTGTGATTCCGCGCTATAAACTGAACTACACAGCAACGTTAATAGCTTTTCAGTTATCGCTGTTTCAGATAAGTTGTGAGTACATTACACTGTGACAACTCGGGCTAGTTCTGACCGCTTGTTCCAGTCTCGTACTGCTTGTTTTTGGGGCGTTTTGTGAAGTTGTGGAAGGAGGTTTCGTTAATAGGACATTAAATATCCCACTGGTGTACTCGGATTACATCAAGAACAATTGACTGCACAGTCTGAGCGAGAAGGCAGAAAATCAATATCAGTAATTATACTTCTGGATTGATGTCTACATGGAGCTCTGTTGTGTTGCTCCAATGAGAAGTGACTCGTTATGTCAAGGCTTTGACTGCTTGTCAAATTGGGTAGGAGAGCTGTAGGGTAGTGTTTGTGGCTCGAGTAGGCCAGGTCAAAGTTCGTAGTTTTGCAAACAATCTTTTTGACTTCGTGTTTTCTTCAGGGTTCCCCGGCTCTGGATAGTAACATTCCGGGATATATCCTGTTCTTTTTCCTCCCACTACTTCCCATTTAATTTCATTCTTTCATTGTGGTTGACTATTCTAGATCTCCAAATGTGGGTAGGAACTTCGGCGGTAAGTCCTCGTTCCCTGGATCCCGGGAGGTCTCCATTTCCTGAGCATCCTAGGTCTGAGTAAGCCTACAGGGTAGGAGGACACCATACCGCGGAAGTTCAAATCTGTAGTAGTTAAAGATCCTGCCCTATGCAGTGATCTTACCTCAGTTCGCCTATGCTTACTATCATCTCCCCTCACCCCTTCCTTCTAGGGAGAGCCAAGGCAATGGTCCAGGCTCTAAAGATTTCTGCTAAGTCCTCGCTCTAAAAGCTTACCATACTGCCACGTGAAATGAAAGGTAAATTAGCATGTTACCTCCTACGCTTTATTTCACAGTACAATACTGGTGATTCATGGAGGCACATTTGTTTGGCTGCTGGTCTACTGAACCATGTTGGTCACGGGCTCAAACATGACACCGATAGCTTTATTAAAATATACATTGATGTGACAGTGCCATGTCACTAGACTTACTATATCTATCTCTATCTTTAACTTACCATAGCCAATATTTGAATGTTATTCATGTTAATTTCAAAAAGCATCTTTAGGAGCTGTTTAATTACTCATTTTGCAGCCGTAGCAGCAGTAGTAGTAATAGTTGTTGTATGCAACAATATCTAAATTACATATTTTCTATGTTTGAATTTTGTACTTTGATAAGGTATACACACGAAAGAGAAAAAGCGCTCAGCTCCTCTGTCTCACTCCAAAAAAACACACACACACACGCACGCACGCACGCACGCACGCACGCACGCACGCACGCACGCACGCACGCACGCACGCACGCACGCACGCACGCACGCACGCACGCACGCACGCACGCACGCACGCACGCACGCACGCACGCACGCACGCACGCACGCACGCACGCACGCACGCACGCACGCACGCACGCACACACACACACACACACACACACACACACACACACACACACACACACACACACACACACACACACACACACACACACACACACACACACACACACACACACACACACACACACACACACACACACACACACACACACACACACACACACACACACACACACACACACACACACACACACACACACACACACACACACACACACACACACACACACACACACACACACACACACACACACACACACACACACACACACACACACACACACACACACACACACACACACACACACACACACACACACATCCACACACACACACACACACACACAGGTTGAAGCTTGGGCTAGAGACAGTAAACTCAAGTTCAATCCACAAAAATCAAAAGCTCTTTTAACAACAGGAAAGAAAAGAGAATAGAAAATTATAAGCATCTTCTTAAATAAGGAGGAAATAGGACAAGTTGCAATCATTAAGTACCAGTGAATAATATTCGACAGAAACTTTAACTTCGATCAACATATCCAATATGTTACAGAGAGAACCACAAAACTGATACATGCGCTATCTAAACAGCGAACCTTAACTGGGGCCTCACACACGAAGCCCTAAGAACTATGTACAAGGGTGCAATATCACCTCTATTGTACTATGCTGCACCAGTTTGGATAAATGCATTAATTAGGAAATATAATTGTGGGAAGTAAATTAGAGGACAAAGGCTAGCGAACATCAAAATAGCTAGTTTCCCGAACAATATCCACGGAAGTACCCTTTATAATAACGGGACTGACACCTATTATACTGAAGATCCAGGAGATCGTCCAAGAGTATAAACAAACAAAGAACACAGACTGGGAAACAGACACAGCTTTATGTTACAAGAAATGGCCAAATCCATCAGACATTTCAGAAATGAAAGAAACAAATGAAAATGAAAACTGTAACATTGAAGTTTACACTGACAGAAGCAAAATAGATTAAGGGGTAGGTTCTGGAGTGGTAATTTACGAAAACAAAGAATTAATTAAAACGACTTCGGTATAAAGAAAACAAAAACTGCTCAAATTATCAAGCAGAACAACTAGCAATCTTAAAGGCACTTGAAGAAATAGATAATATAGGAATAGACAGAACTGACTTGAATACAGAAGCAATATACACAGACAGAAAAATTACACTGCAATCATTGCACAATAATAAAACTCATAACCAACTGATAGAAGCTGTAAGAGAAAAACTACAGCAATGAAATAAAAAAAGAATGGATGGTAGGAATAGGATGGGTAAAAGCACACACGGGAATAGAAGGAAATGAAGTTGCTGATAAACTTGCGAAACGAGCAACAACAAATGACAGCATAGAAAGCTACAATAGAATCCCAAAAAGTGCCATCAGGAAAAAATACGAGAAAAAACACTCCAACAATGGGAAACAGAATGGCAAAACACATCAAAAGGACAAGAGACAAAATAATATTTTCCCACAGTATCAAAACGATTAGAACGAAGACTTAACATATCAACAAACCTCACTACCATTTTAACATGACATGGAAGGCTTAAAGCCTATTACAAGAGATTCAATATAACTGATGATGCTACATGTACCTGCAACAGAGGAGACGAAAACACAGTTCACATCCTGTATGACTGCATCAAATGGAAGGACCAAAGGGAAAAACTAAGGATGCAAATAAACAAGAAAGGAGGGAAGTGGCTAGTACATAGACCAACACTTGTGGGACAATATCTAAGGGACTTTGGTGAATATGTCAACACAATCAGTCTAGAAAGTGCTGAATAACTAAATAAGTAAATTAATTCTAAAAGACTATAGTGACTGTGAGAATACAATCTGAAAACACAATAATTTCAATACTTCAGTTAATATGAACAATCAATCTGGACGCAAAGCAAACCAGAACATGTAATATTACAAATGTAATGGAACATGTGGATGAATAAAGGGTAAAAACACACACATTATGATCAAACACAAAATATGTGTGTACAATACAAAATGCCACGAAACTTAAAGCCTGTACTTGGATTGTGTACGCAAGCTTGGGCAGTATGGACATTCATGATGAGTTCCTAATGCTGCTCTCCAAATGCTGAGAGTCAAAGATGTGTCCAGTAATAAATGGTGTAATTTCTTCCGAATGCACCGAATTATACATGTTAGTATTGTTACATAGAGTCCTTATACTTTAAATATTACATTTCACAAATGATCTGAAGTTCACGTTGTTACTGTCAAAAGGATTTTTTTAAATGTACCGTTAAGTGAACATAATCCAAGCGCGAGCTTTAAGCACTGGAATATATAAAAAAACGGACTGCAACAGGTGGCACACAGGGGATTACAAAATATGAGAATGAAACATCCATCTAAGAAAAGGGTTTATTAAATACTAAGCCATACAAATTTGGAGCACAGTGTTTTAGAAAGTAGAGAGCAAAACATATTTTGGAACAGAGGAGATTACAGTGACAGAGTGTGTCAAGGAGAGAACACAAGCGCTTGTACGAGGGAAACAAATACTGGAACACAGGATTTACAGCGGGCAGAGTAAAGCAAGTGCAGCAACAGAGATACCGGAGAAAGACAGAGTAAAAGAAGTGTAGGAACACATGGGATTAAGTAAAACGTATGAAACAAAGTTGGGCACAGGTGATTAGATAAGACAGTGTAGGACATACATACGAAACACAGTAGATTCACACAGAACGGAGTGAAATAAATGTTGCAACTTAGGAGATTAGAAGACAAGGAGTAACGGAATTGTGAAGACATAAGAAGTTAAAGAAATTGGAGTTAAACTGTGGGAACACCAGGATTAGAAGTGTACTGAGTAAAACAAGCGTGAGAACAGAAGAATTAGAAAACAGCAGAGTGAAACAAGCATAGGAACCAAAGAGATTAGAAATCAGTGGAATGAAACATGTGTGTAAGCAGAAGGAATAGAAGGAATCGAAGGATGTGGACAAGGCCAGAGGATAGAGGAGAAGTAACTAGTACATCAAAATAATCGGAATGTAATTTAACTGTGATCTTGATATTATCCAGCGAGTGGAGAACGTTGTTTTGGAGCATCGCCAATTGAGCTCTGCAGACATCGCCTCCAAAATTGGCCTCCGGCTGGTGCGAGGTCGTGACTCTCTTGGTATGGTGTCACACGATGTTCTGCCCTAATTGAACTGTGGCACCCACGAACGCATATTAGACACATCCATGGTACCATCACCAAATGCCTCACTCAACTGGCGAAGAATTTCAATAGGTGTCACACCACGAAAATGTAGAAAACGACTGATTACACGATGTTCTTGCAATGACAACTTCGCCAGTTTAAGTTTCAAAGACAGTCCTAACTCTCGTTGCTGCCTCTAGAGTTCTATGCACTGTACAGTGCTGCCATCTCTGTCTCGTATTCACAAAGAAACCAGGTGTATTTTAAGAAAAGCTATAAGTACATATCTGTTCCCAGACCTGAAAAAAGTAGAAGGCAGCTCGTACTTACCTTAGAGTAGTACCAGAACTGTTTGAGCCGTTGCTGACAGTTGTCTCCAGGTACCGCCGCTCAAGGCCTCGACTACTGTGCCACAGTGCCACTGCTATGAGGCTGTAGAGGACTGTCATGACCACCAGTGGTGCGACGTACAGCACCGTGAAGTTGATGATATCGAAAATTTTGGAGTCGTACTTGCGTCGTTGTGTGATACAGATGGTTTCGGATATTCCATTGGTGAGGTTAATGGTCACTGTACCAACCCATATAAAACGTGGAGCTGAGTACACAGCACTAGCGATCCACACCACCACCATCACCAACTGTAATGAACACAGTTACTTTCTTTAGAGAACTGCCTAAACCCCAATATAGCACTAAGAGCTGTGCACTTGGGTAGTCTGAAATATGCATCAAGTTATTAGATGCTCAGTTTTCAAATATAACTAAACTTCTACAAAATACATATATTCATCAATAATATCTTATTTCAGAAACCGAGCAAGGTTTGGTAACGCTTTGCATCGCATTCTGGAGGTGCTAATTTGACCTCCAGTGGTATATGAAGATGTCCAAAGATCCCCCAGGTGTTCTTGGACCCTAGGGAGCACTTGGTTCCTTGTCAATGCTTCCTGTCTCCGCAACTTGTCTCACCATCATTGAACTTTGCCTTGTCGAAGAAGGAGCGTGGTGAAATTTAGGCTCTGTCATCACCGTATAGGGACCGCGCTTAAAGAATCTCCAGGAGGTTCGCTTGTATAGTATCCATCGCATCCCAGGTGACGTCAAAAGCTTTCCCTTCTGAACACGCCTCCTCACATGTAAGCAATTATAAGGGTTGTCCACCCTTATACATATGGGTAGTCCTTCCTAATACGTTCACCAAGTTAGAGCGCTGTTGCAATATTTTTCTTGTATCCTCAGAAATTAGCCTAGACTGTGCAAACGTGCTTCCTATGGTGTTAATTAAGCTTATATTTACAGAAGTTAAATAGTGTTTTACTTAGTATAGTTTTATAAATTTATTAGTGTTTAATAGTTATTGGTGCTTAGCACTTGCGTAATTTAATTAAGATGTGGAGACCGTGGGTATCGAACCTAACATGGATTTGCATTCATACTTGTAATATATATCTAACAGCATTTCTAAACGTTATCGAGTTCTAAAGCGTTTATAACATATTTAATTATTATGCGGAATGTAAGTGATTATTGTGTTTAGCAGAAGACCCCCCTCAAAAAATATACTGCTTAACATTATTCAAACTTTTAAAATTAGCACACATCCTTGTAAAAAGCTTCGAAAATTTAAAAACAATAATAGAGTTTCCTTACTCGTTTCCTTGGTTCGTGTTTTTTTTAGCTTTTAAGGTATTTATTGCTTTTTTAAAGCAACAGAAATTCACCACCTGTAGCTGTCATAGAATAAAGGAAAATGTTTTATGAAAAAACAGCTCACGATTGCAATAAACAAAGCTCTAACGTGCAATCTTTGTTTATAAATGATTAACTACCAAAATATCCAAAGTGCTTCTTTAATTCGCAAGTAAATATTCCTCGCAAATTCATGCACACCGATGCAATTTAACCCCTTTAAAATTTTAACGATGTTTAACTAAACTTTCCTTAAATATTATGCTAATAGTACGCATTTAGTTCTTGTACGTAATTGAAGTACTAATAGCATAACATCATAGGTAGTATCTCTCTTTTCAGTTATGTTATAAGGAGTTGTAACATTATGTAATATTATAGGAAACATTAATCATTTAAAATTTATTTGAAAAGATCAATGATGATGTATTACAGTGAATTCTGCTTTATTTATTTATTCTTTGCCTCTATACGTTTTTTAAACAACGGCAACCGTGGGTATTCGCAGCTGTAAACACGTGCCTAACATTCTTTACCTCTGACCCCAGTTGGTGTTTTCTAAGATGTTTATGACATTGTGGTTAGGGGGAAGAACAGTTTCTCCCTACAAAGATAGCCGGTTTGAGATGGTTTAAAGGCGGCCACTTTACGGAAAAGCTGTTCTTCCCCCTAACCACAATTTCATAAACATCTCAGGATACACCTATCGGGGTTGGGGGGGGGGGGAGGTGAAGAATGTTAGACACATGTTTACAGCTGAGATTAACCAGGGTGGCCGTTGTTTAAAATAACGTTTAGAAGCAATAAATGAATGAATGAATAGATTAATAAATAAAGCTGAATTTACAGTAAGAAATAGTCATTGAACTTTTCAAATAAGTTTTAAATGATTAATGTTTCCCATAATAATACATAATGTTACAACTGTTTATAACATAACTGAAAAGAGATATATTACCCATGCTGTTATGCTATTAGTACTTCTATTACGTACAAGAACTAAATGCGTATTCTTAGCATAATATCTAAGGAAAGATTAGTAAAATATCATTACAATTTTAAAAGGGTTCAATTGCATCAGTGTGCATAAATTTGCGACTGATATTTACTTGCAAATTAAAGAAACACTTTGGATATTCTGATAGTTAATAATAATTTATAAATAAAGATTGCACGTTAGAGCTTTGTTTATTGCAATCGTGAACCGATTTGTCCTAAAACATTTTCGTAAGTTCTATGGTAGCCACAGGTGGTGAATTTCAGTTGATTTAACAAACCATTAAATACTTCAAAAGTAAAAAAAAAAAAAGCAAAATAAGGAATTAAAGAAAAAGTAGTAAGGAAACTCTATTACCCTTTTTAAATGCTGGAAGCTTTTTACAAAGATGTCTGTTACTTTTACAAGTTTGAATGAAGTTAAGCAGTGTAATATTTTGGGGGGTGGGGGGGGCTTCTGCTAAAGACAATTTAAATAAATAATTACGTACATTCCACATAATAATTAAATGTCATAGACGCTTTAGAACTCGAGAAAGTTTAAAAACACTGTTAGGGGTATATTAAAAGTATGAATGGAAGTCCATGTTAGCATACACATTGTAGATCCGATTCCCACGGTCTCTACATCTTGATTAAATTACGCAAGTGCTAAACGCTAATAAGCCCACCTCGGTAGCGTAGATGGTAGCGTGTCTGCCTCACGCTCAAGAGGTCCCGGGTTCGAATCTCGGTCAGGGTGAGTTACGTGGATAAGGTTAATTTCGTGCTTTTCCCTTATCCTTAAAGACGAATGTCAGGTAGCTCTAAGCTCCATGGACCCCGGATTCATTTGAGCATAATTTCACCAATTTCATTCATCGTCCGTTATGACTTAACGTTGGAGGACGTAAAAAAACCGCTGATAACTATTAAACACTAATAAATTTATAAAAATACATCAACTAAACTAAGTAAAACACTATGTAACTTCTATAAATATAAACTTAATTAACACACATAAGAAGCACGTTAGTACAGTCTAAGCTAACAGAAGACACTGAAGTTCTGAGAAGACAAGGAAAACATCGCAACAGCGCGTTAACTTGGTGATCGTATTGAGAAGGACCATCCCATATGTTCGAGGCTGGAAAGGTCTTATAATTACTTAGATGTGAGGATCTGTGGTCAGAAGTGAAAGCTTTGATGTCGCAGGGATGGAGTGAACGCGGCTACTATATCTGGTGTAGAGCGGCGGTATTGTTGCCTATCGCCGCTAGCTGCGGCCGGCCTATGTCTGAACTCATGTAGCTGTAAGGCTGCTACGATATAGTTTTTTGTCATCCTTCGGCTTAATTAAAATGTCTATTAATGTTGGTATCCTCATGTCCTTTAGAACCAATAGGTGCGTCAAACATTGCCAAGATACAGGATCAGTTACTCGCAAATAGGAAGACACTGGACGCTATAAAGTGACTGGTTGCAATCTAGAAGCAAAAAACATACTATGACAAAGGCCTCAAGCATACCTTCTCGCAATACAGTATACAAAGGGAAGAGAGAAACGAAACATTAGAAAATGGACACGGAAGACTATGTACTAGAGATATTTTCTTGTTTGTACTTGGATAAAAGCTTTGTACATATTGTGACACCAATCTCTTTTTCATTCATAGAACTCGTTCTACTAATTTTATGGTTTGTAGTGAAGTTAAATTTTGAGGAAACTGTGGGTGATAGAAAAGAAGTTTGAAATCAAATTGAAATACTTCCATTTAATGTGTTAAATTTTGAGGAAACTGTGGGTGATAGAAAAGAAGTTTGAAATCAAATTGAAATATTTCCATTTAATGTGTTAAATTTTGAGGAAACTGTGGGTGATAGAAAAGCAGTTTGAAATCAAATTGAAATACTTCCATTTAATGTGACAGGGTTACAATATGCATATATGTCTTCTATAAAAGTAAAATAGATGTTCATTGTGAAATAAGTGTTCATTTACCTATAATTTGGATAATCTTCATGGCATACTTTTATGGCTCCATAATTAGCTTTGCAGTGCATTGTGGTATATAGTTCTTACTAAAACAGTTACCGTATTTACGCACCAGGCAACATTACGCACCTTTATATTGCGCGGGCAGATCCACATTTCAAGTAGTATATTTACCTGCCGATAGAGAGTGGCTCAAAGCTGCTGTTAGCACATCAAGTACGATTCCAGGCCACTTGGGGAATCGTATATAAACTCGCTCCGTCAGCGATGCTATTGATGACGTCAAATTTTGTGCGGTAAAATTACAGTTCAAAATGAACATCGTGTACTTCAGATTTCTGGAAAGCCTAATGACATGAACAAGTCTTTGCTCCTCAAATTCGTCGATTTTCTATGTTCTTTTTATGTCCCTAATAAAAAATATTCGTTATAGGACAAAAATAACCATTCTACTCTAATAAACGTTAGCGAAAATGGAGATTAAGTTGTGCACAGCGACGGCCATGTTTAAGTACGTTCACTGCCATGTAAAATGAGTTCCTGGGAGATGAAGATCCATCACACTAACTTCCCTTATATAATCCTTGCAATTCACATCGGAGGAGATCCTTTATTCCATAATTGATAAACGGAAAGTATGCAGTTCGTAAACCTAGAAATTTCAAATACCAGGGCAACAATCTCGGCCTAGGTTATTTTCTTGTAGAATTTATTTCCTTTCATTTATTATCTTCAGAGCCCATGTTTTATCACCAAAAGATCTATAAAACTACTAATGAAGTGAATTAAATGCATGAATAAAATAATCCAAAATAAGAGTTTAAAACGTTTATCTTTAATTCAGATTATAAGACTACGGCATAATTGTTAGCACTGTGCAGTTGGAACTGAATTTAAAGATCAGTAACAGTTTAAATTTACTAAATTATATTTTCTAGGAACATAAACGTATTTAAGTGTCATACCCTGTTACAGCAGGTTACCTTCATTTGCGCTGAGAACATCTGTTGTTAGAAAGCAGATTTCTGTATCAATGGCTGCACCCTCTTTAATGCCAGAAGTATCAAATGTTTCACCTTTTATCTTAAACTTTGCATCCAGAGCTTTTATCAAGAACACTTTCCTGTTTCTGTTACTCCTCTTCCCACTGCTCCCCCTCGATACAGTTTTGTTAACTACAGTTAGAGAACTTGCCAGACTTGCACCTTTCTCCTCTACACGTATGATCCTTTGGGTTAAAGAATTGAAATTTGCCTTCATTCTGTCCAACTTCACTATATCAAAATAGTATTTTGGCCATATCAATTGTAGTAATGTGGTCAGGGTTCCATGCTAACACAACACGTTTCATCATCAAAATAATTTCATTAATAAAGTATTGAATCTATCCGGTGCAGCATGGGATGATGACAATTTCTGGTGGAAGTAGAATGCTGTAAGCCATGGACTTAAAGTGCCTTTTAGTAGAGGGGAAAAACCTTATTTTATCTTTGATACTAACAATCAGTGGCGTATTCTGGGATTATGTCCTGGGCTATCACTTAGCCTACCAGATCCGGACAACAAGGGATTGTCGATTAAATGTTAACTTCACAACCTTTTTTTAAATAAGCTGTTAAAAACAGCCGAGATGCCTTTGAAAACGGTAGCTGTCTTTAGATGCTGAGACAGTGCCGTATCATAAATAAAAAGAAATTGTAGCAATTCTATATAATTGGCTTTATTTAATGACTTTTCACTTTCATCGTGGCCTCCAAACTAACATTCCTGTTTTGCAAGAAGAACCACTGCATCAATACATTTTTATTTTCCTTAACTTTTCATTTTGCAAAACTGTCAGCAAGTTTCTTTTGGTAATTCAGTGCATGGTCTACCCGTTGAGTGTCGGAAGCTTTTAATGCCGTGAAAAATGTCATATGTGATGTTGATCTTTTATGTTTATCCAAAGCTGTGATTAAATAAGCTAAATTTGCGAAACCCGTAGTATTCCAGGGTGTTTTCTCAGTTACAAACAACAAGCATGGCCAGCACTAAAGTTTATTTAGTTTGAATGAGTCAGACAGCCACTCATACTTATCATAATTACTTATACTAAAATACCTTTTATAAAGGTTCTTATTTTTTCCCTTCTGTACTGCAAGTGCGGAAGAGCTGTAGTAGGCCTTCCCTGTTTTACTATCACAAACCTATCCTCGTATTTAAACTGCGAGAATGGTCTTTGCACTAATTGTTTAATTACACATTCTTCACTCATTTCGAAGAATTAGCGCTAGCAACTGCCTTGATTCATTGTACACTATGAAATAAACAATACTAATACGGCTGTTGAGGACCGCAACAATCCCGCAATAATTGAAAACACGCTCTTTCTCGCCTTTAACTCCACGTGCTATGCCGAACTCCAAAGCCAGTCGTGTTCGTGCGGTATATTTCGGAGAAGCTCGTATGAGGCTGACGATGTAAGGTTCCGAAGCCTTGGCATGTTGAATCCTGCATTCCTCCCCCTCGTCCTTCATTGCCCTTTATCTTAGAGAAGGCTACAACAGAAGCTTCCAAAGCTCTACTTTCCCCTCTGTTCAGTGATAGGGAAAGAGAGATATTCCACCCTACACACTAATTCTTTATGGGGGAAACTGGCTGGTATTTTTTTTTTATTTATCCAGATTTATGAACCCTATTTTACACAGTGGTATATTAGGGTTATAGTTGATACATAAAAATACAGAATTTTAACAAAAATATTTTAAATACTAGAAGGAAGAAAATATGTTATAATCTGATGCATATTAATTTAAACTATTTCAGACGTTTAAACACTGAGTTTATAAACATCATGAAGTACTTATACTGTTGTGGCTTCATTAGCAAAGATGTGAGTGGAGCAGAAAATTCAGTTCCTAGAGAGTCTAGCTTGAATATTAATTCTTGTCTTTCACTCCAGAAAATGGGACAACAGAATAGGAGATGAACCACAGTTTGAAATTCTTCACCACACATGCACTTGGGGTTAGATGTTAAGTGAAAACGTGATAAGTATTCACCAAATTTACCATGTCCACTTAAAAATTGTGTCAAAACAAAATTTGGTACAAGAGTTTCACATTTTCCTCTGTCATATACACTAGGGAAAAATAATGTTTTTGTTAAACTTCCATTTGGAGTTGTTAGCCATTGTTGGTTCCATTCTTCAAGAATATGTTGATGTATTATTCTCCTTACAGTAGAAATAGGACATAAAGATTATGTCACAGGAAGATTGGATTCTGCAGCCTTCTTAGCCAAGCAATCAGCACTCTCGTTACCTAAAATTCCGCTGTGTCCTTTAAGTCATCCCATGCAAATATGTCCTGGATGGTTTTGAAGCAAGGTTCTGATTTCATGTACTAATGAATTTAAGTTGTATTTATCATTAATAGCGAGTAGAGCTGATTGTGAATCACTAAGAATACGGGCACTGTTCCCATTAACAGTACACCATTTTATAGCTTCTTTAATTGCTAAGAGCTCCGACTGGAATACAGAACATTCAGTTGACAATTTAAACATGGAGTGAGTTAGTTCCGTTTGGTTTTCATAAACAAAAACAGCACATCCTACTGCAGATATATTATCTTCAAATTGGTAACGCGAACCATCTGTATATATGTAATAATCATGAAAATTACATATTTCCTTTAAACAGGTTACAAAACTTGATGGGTGTCCTGCTGTGGTAGGATGCTCCGGGATTTGTAGTTTTAAGTGAGACAGATAAGACGCACATTCACGTTCATGTCTTAAATTCATAATAGTTGCTCTTGATAAACCAGTGAGAGCCAAAGGTTCGATGTTAGCTATAATCTGAGCTGCATCAGTGGAGATTGTACGATATCCTCGAATTATGCGAAGGAGGAATCCCCTTTGAATTTGTGCAAGTTTTTTAACTGCCCATTTTTTATTAAGAACATCCTGGAATGCAGATACACCATACAAAATTAGGGGCACTACAGCACCTTGATATATAATTTTAAGAATACTAGAATTCAGACCCCAGGTTGGTCTTGTTGTTGTTGCGAGCGCACCAAGGAGCTTGCTGGCTCTTTCAGCAATGTAATCAAAGTGTGATCGAAATATTAATTTACAGTCCAGTATAACGCCAAGGTATTTTACCGTAGATACCACCTTCAAGTTGACGTTATTCATGGTAAGAGTAATGGGCTCCATTTTGCTTCTTCTGGTGACAATCATCGCCAAGGTTTTGTAGGGATTAAACATAAGTTTATTTTTAATTCCCCATGAGTAACTGGCTGGTATTGCAATTATTATTAATCTTGATAATTAATTTCTAGTTTACTTTAGACATGGGCCTCGGTGACAGCTTCGATAGCCTATAATATACGCCACTGCTAACAGTCTACTGAAGGAAAGCGTTCTGAAGTTCTGCTGCCATCCTACACAGAAGTAATGAGTAAATTGCACAATTTCGGGTAAAAAAAAACTTGTATTGAATTCTTTGATTTCAAAATATATGAAGCTGCACTAGTCACAAATTTAAAGATATAACTTCTGCTACCCTCAATTCATAACGAATACATGCATTTTGCTAAGAAATTGCAAATTGTTGATTGAATACCATTTTTTCAATTTCTGATACCTCGCTTGCAGTTACAAACCATTCAGCCTGGTCCTCTCTCCAATATACCTGTAGTTAATGATTTGTTATATCACTGCATTTCTCAATAAATACGAAAATCTTCTGGTTTTCCCCGTATCTTGCCAATTTGTTTCCGTGACATTATGGCAGTTAGTTCTGCAGAAGAATTTATTTGCTTGGGATAGGATGTCCTAAATGCAATTCTAGAGAACTATTCTATTTAGCATTGCTCAATGTACAAAATAGGTTGTTTGAAGAAAATAAAACCGTATGGAGGTGCTCAAGCTGTTCTCTTGTTTACGGCACTCAACCCTTTACATTCTGCCTCCGTAGCAGCACCTCCATTTTAATGCTGAGCTCTATGCAATATATCGAGCAATTTTATTTTTACATCGGCGACAGCTGGGTAACTGCTTAATCATAAGGGATTCCTTGGTGCCCTTCATAGCCTCCGTCATATGTACAGTTCTCATCCTATTGTGCAACAAATCCAGGATGCCCTTCACGCCCTTCACGCCTCGGGTGTTAGCATTGTGTTTCATGGGTTACTGGACACATGGGCCTGGTGGGAAACGAATTGGCGGATTCGACAGCTAAGGCGGCAACCAGAGAGCCCAGGATTAAAATTTCTATTTGTATTTCGGAAGACTTCAGGTCCGTCGTGCGTAGTGCAGTGCTGTCGTGCTGGCACGCTGACTGGTCTGCTCTCCGTAGAAACAAACTTCGAAGGGTGAAAGCACTTCCGATTCCCTGGACAACTTCTCGTACATCTCACCGAGAGGAAGTGATGCTTGCTCGATTGCGTACTGGCCACTGCCGTTTTAGTCATAGTTATCTTTTAAAAAGGGACCCTGCTGCAGTTTGCCCGCTTTGCGGAGATGCCCTCTCCGTCCGGCATGTAATACTGGACTGTTTTAGCTTGGCTCGTCTTCGCCGGTCTCTCCAGCTGCCGGCCAGCTTGGCAGAGGTACTGGCGGACGACCAGGAAGCTGTGTTCAAAGTTTTTAGGTTGTTTTTTTAACCCTCCGTTTTAGAATTTAGTCATTTCGTTTTCATTCGTTTTAACTATTTTCTTGTTTTAAGCTTCTTGTTTGTTTTATTTACTATGTCTGCTTTTAGCTCCCTTTTTATCTAGTTTTTATTACTATTAGCTCTCGCAGGGCACTTATGACAGCGATATTGACCACCCTAAATCATAATCATCGCCATCATCATCATCATCATCATCATCATCATCATCATCATCATCATCATCAAGCTGTTCTCGGGAAGCAAGCCTGGTGAAAAGACGATTAGAAATCGACCCTTCGGGAGTGTGCATCTCTCCCATAATCAGGATATTTATAAAATGTTATAACTACTAATGAAATACTGTATACAACACAAATATAAACAAAGACAAGACACTATCAATATTCGCATTACTGAACATAAGATGCTTTCAGTAATTTAAGTGCCAGGTCAAGAGATGGCGTAGTTATAGAAAACTAATTTGGTCAAAGAAACATAACTACTTAACTTGATTATCAAGCTGTATTTATCTGTGCTCCTTATGTCGACGGATTTCCATTTTATGGCTGGTTTCCAAGAGGAGCTGAACTGAAATCCAGCATCACGATTAAGCGTGCTCATCGTATTTTCACCTGGCTGGCTTCCCGAGAACAGCTTGAGCACATTCGTCGCCAGCCCGCCTCGGTAGCGTAGATGGTAGCGTGTCTGCCTCACGTTCAAGAGGTCCCGAGTTCGAATCTTGGTTGGGGTCAGTTACCTGGATAAAGTTTTTACCGAGGTTTTCCCTTATCCTGATAGACGAATGTGGGGTAACTCTAAGCACCATGGACCCCGGACTCATTTGAGCATCATTTTATCCATTTCATTCATCGTCGGATGTGACTTAACGTTGCAGGACGTAAATAAAGAAACTTATGTTCGTCGGCAGGGAAGCTTCAGGTCTTATCTTACGGAGGTGCCTTTAAAATTGTGATTATTTGTTCTACTTCATGTATACACTTCGTTGCTGTAGAATTTCTGTGGAATTCCTTTTACCTTCAAGTGGTGTTGGCTCTATATGCTTATTGCGACCCACATGTTGCCGAACAATGACGTTTCTCAAAGGTGATACCTTCGTTTCACATAAATTACAGAATAACACTTCTCGGTCCATAAAGAAATCATTACGTTTCCAAACTCATAGACAATCTGACTTATATTGCAAGTTTTGGATGTCCTTATTTTAGGCATGTTGAAATGAAACATATTTCTCTCTCGTTCTACGAACCATTAAATATGTGACAGTGGACAAACGCTAGCCTTTTAAATTGCATATTGTAGAGTGGTACATTAGAAATAGATGATCTGCTTGCTGCAATTATGCAACAATAAGAACAATATTGGTAAGAACCCATTTCCAAAATGTACGTTATCAGACCACTGATTAATTATCTATTTTTATTTGATTAAAACAATATGTTAAATAATTTGATAGCTCTAATTAATGTAAAATGTTGTAAAGGGAGGAAGTAAAGAAAAACAACTATTTTCGACAAAATTGAATAAAAGACCTAAAACTTTAAAAACAGAGAATATGATTAAAAATGACAGTGAAATGAGTAAACCTATAACCAGAGTTTCATCTTTAGAAAGTTTAAGGGCAATGCACACCATATAAGGGGAAAAATTACATCTCAGGCCCTGATTACATCAAGTGTCTACCACCTGGTTGCCATGTATACTAAAACACGAGTTAAGCCTTACCAACAGTACCACTTGTACACTAACAGCACTACTAAGACAACTATCGCACTCTATAACTACCACTATTACCTACCAATACAAGCACTACTCCAATCAATACTAGTCATTTACAAACTTGGTACTTACGACAAGTCTTGTGGGTGTAAGTATTTGCTTGCAAGTAATCGGATGGATGATAGCGAAGTATCTCTCTGTACATATTACGACCAGTATGAAGACGGAGGCTGTGTAGCTCAGACTGTGTACAAACTGGTACATTTTACACAGCGTGTCTCCAAGCACCCAACTGTAACAAAAAAACAGAGAACAACATTTGAAACTGCCTGACATACAAATGGCATAACAATGGCATGGACATTGTTTAGAAGCATTTCCAGTTGCAAACGAGCTAGAATTATCTATAACTAAGTTCAGTTTCCACAATTCTTGGGGAACTTAAGCTGCTCTTACGGTTAATATAATAGCAAAATGGAAGAAATATAACAGAGAAAGAAGAGTTAAAGAATAAGTGAAGTCTATTTACCTCGAGAAACCAGTGTCAGAGATTTATATCAAATTATAATATATTTAATAAAAGAAACAAAAGACAACACGGGGGAATGAGGAAAAACAAAAGAATGCATATCATGAGCAGCTTATGAAGCATTACGGAGTAAAAACATAATAAGAAGGCGCGTAGTTCCTAGGGTATGGATGATGATGATGATGATGATGATGATGATGATATATATATAAGGGCGCTCAACTACGGTGGTCATCAGCGCCCTTTAAAACACTAGTCATGGCAAAAGTCAGATATAAAGCTTTCTAAGAACTATACAAGTATAACAAAACCTATTAAAAATACACGTACATAAACAAAATCAAACCCTACTAAAAATTTCGTTCACTATATCCTAAACTCTAAACTAGAAAAGAATCTACAAAGAATCTAATCGTCTCCACGCACGGCCTACACGTGGGTGGGCCTGTTGACCGTCTCCCTCAACCACGAAGAGGAGCCCACACGAGGGAGACTGTTGGCTCGGGACCCCGGATGCGCCAAACCCGTAGCTACCGAAGTAGGCCCCTGGGGGGTAGGGTATGGAATATGGAAAATAGAAGCAAAGGAAATATAGGTTGTTTCAAAACCACACCGAACGAATATAGCCGTTGCATAGTTTATAACTTAACTAGTCCGAATTTCGATGTCGGAGCTTTGAAGTTCTGTTAGGTATAATCTTATGTAGCATTAAATATTACATGATTTTGTGACTATGCAGCGCAGGGACCACTGGTGTGCCAACCTCAAAAGTTGTTATTGGGACGTACCGACCACGAAAACGAAAATATTACTCCTTGCTCTTGATCAGTGACCCTAGCCTACATTTCAGGTAATGGGGCAAGGGGCAGTTACTTGTGCAAAAGTGGAATAATAATTCAGACAGTTGCAAGGTTGCTCTTCAGTGTAAAACTACACATTCCGTCCTAACAGGGAGGATTTTGCGCGTACTTAGATAACAAATCCAAGCAATATGGAGCGCTATACGAACGTCAAAATGACGGATATGGTTTTGATGGATGGAAGAGCTGAAGAGAGTTCAACGAACAGACGTTTAATTTGGTTTCATTAAAATTATGAATTGTAAACATAGTTAACATCAATGATAATATTTATTTAACTTCAGAGCATTTTGTTATGATCTTAATTGTAGAGCACTTTCAACAACTTACTGTGAATATCAACAGCTTCCTCTTCAGTTAGAAATGCTTTATTTATTATTAACCAACTCGTGAAATAAAGTGCTTGTCTCATTGCATAAGCCATTTAGTTGTGGTTAAAATATCTACAATTCTTTGATGTCTTCTGTTCTGTTTATTATTTAACGCTTCCATCCTCAACCTCACTAACATTAACTTCCCTCTAAAAAGTATAAGTTGCATAAGTTCACCAGCTTATTTGCTGGGTTCAAGGAGGCCGTGACTTCGTCATGCCTGCGTGTGAAAATGCTGAGTAGAATTATCGTATTTCTGTAATTCTAAGCTTCAATTTTAACACCGAGACATCAAGACAAAGTATAAAAGAAACCCTAAACGAGTGAGGGTAAGTTTTAAGTGTACAGTGTGATCATTTTCATTCGTGGAAGAAGGAATTCACAGCTAACCTCTACATTACGGATTTTTATCCGTGTGAGTTGAGTGCAGGTATACGATACGGACGGACGTGTTTTTTGTGCGCGCTTCCGTGTGTTTCAGATTACACTGTGTTTAACTGTGGAATTAAGTTTCTTCTTGTGAACCATATTTTCACAATCAGTGCAGGAAGTTTGTTCGCTAACGTGTGTACTAATGCCCTTTCGGCACAGTGAGTTTCATTTTCTCTGTGTGTTTTTTTCCCTTACTTATTATGTCTCTCACACCGGACACTGCCGACCGTCTCTTACGCTGAGCTATCGATATGCTGTGTAATACCACTAGTGAATTTTCACAGCAACCAACGGCTCTACAGCCAATTCAGGCAATGTCTACGCAGCCATCCCAGGTTTCTTGCACCCCTACTCTCAATTCTTATTCACAAATACGTCAATCTCCCTTACGCCCGTCACAGCTATGTCCTACCACGTCATCTACTGCTACAGTAACCGCGAGAACTACCACTGAGGTTACCATGAGACTGCATGAAACTGCCCCATCTAACAGTTCACCCGCAGCAAGCTCTAGTCGCGTGGCCACACACGCTATTCCTGCAGCCGTCCCGAGTAAGCGCAGATGCACTGCCACGCCATCACATCAAAGTGCCTCACGCTACGCTTACTCTGTTTCGAATTATTAGACGATAACAATGCAATGGAGACCAGCCCTGCCACGAACCCCAAGGAAAAAATTCCACCAATTTGCTTGCGCAACATTGGAAATGATCAATTACTGCTTCAAGACTTAAAAAGCAATGTTACCTCTGAATTTCATACAGAGCTTCCCGGGTCCATCCTTAAGGTTTATCCCTCTTCTTCAGATGACTTCCGCAAACTTACTACCTACTTCAACACCATTCAACAGGATACTACACTTTTAGAAATCCTACAGATATACCTTTTTCTGTAATTATACGCGACATCCCTCCTTTGCTCACTGATAAGGAAATATATGACGAACTATGCTTACAGAACAATCCAGTGCGGAAGGTCACTCGTCTTCTGAACCGGACGAAACAACCCATTCCTCTCTGTGCGGTGGAATTATTAAACAACAATGATAGTAAAGCTATTCTCAACCTTACTCGCCTGTTCTACAGTGTTGTGAAGGTGGAACACCGCCGCCGTACCTCTGACATTCCGCAGTGCAGTCGCTGACAGAATTGTCATACAAAGAACTATTGTCAGCTGACCCCAAGATGTGTTCGCTGTCTCGAAAATCATCATTTTTCACAGTGCACTAAACTAAGGGATACTCCAGCTCAGTGTGCGCTCTGTCATGAGAACCATCCAGCTAACTACCGTGGGTGCAGGCATTATTTGGAACTGAAATCCCGAACCCAAAACAGGCAACAACCCGGCAATTCTCATCGCACCCACCCACTACGCCAATCTGATAATCCTGCAGAGCAACCTTCACAACCACCAGCTATAACAGTATCTCCAATTTCTTCTCCAGCAACCTATGCCTCTGTAACTTCTACTTCCTCAACTTGACGTGCTACTAGACAACAAGAACCCTCAGACTCCTCATCTGTCTCGGCTCTGCTAAGTAGTCTGTTCACTCAACTTCTGAATTCTTTATCCACTTTCCTCACTCCTCTCTTACTGCAACTCACCCAATGGTTCCAAATTGCTCTTCTGTCTACTTTCCGTCAAGCTGGCGTGTAATATGCCATCTCTTTCATCACTCACTCTCCTGAACTGGAACGCTAATGGCATCCGCGCAAAATGCGCCATCTTTGCTGCCTTTTTGAGTTTGCACAATATAGATGCTGCTTGTATCACCGAAACTCATCTTGTCCCAAAAGAACGTTTCTCTGTTCCAGGCTACAGAATCTTACCTGTGATCCCCGGCTTCGAGGTCATGAGCGTTAAACTTTCTCTTCGCAATAGCAGTGATCTCATTCTCATGAGTGCCTACAAGCCCCCCAAAATTAAGCACTATTTCTCTCTACTCTTCCCAGCAGAAAACTGCACTCTCTTGCTAGGTGATCTGAATTCCAAGCATACTTATTGGGACTGTAGGATCACAAACCCAAATGGGCGCCGTCGGTTTGACATTATTAATGCCACTGATCTTCACATACTGGCCCTCACGGAGCCGACTTACTATTCTGGCAAACAACAGTTAGCTCCTGACATTTTAGACATTTTGGTACATGGTAATATACGATCACCTGCGTTGATTTCTTCACTGCCAGAGCTCGATTCCGATCACTGTCCAGTATTGGTCACATTTAACCTAACTCCTGACATCTTGCCACAAACTCCGCGTATTATCAATGGTTTTGTCAACTGGGACTGTTTTCGCACACATCTTGATGCTGCACTCCACACATCTTATTCACTGGGTACTGCGAATGCTATTGACACTGCCGTTCACCATTTTACCTCTGCCCTCTCTTCCAGTGTACGATCTTCTACTATCCGCAACAGTCAACCTCGCCATTGCCCATCCTTGCCTATCCATATTACTCGACTCATCCAAGAGAAACATCGCATTCGTAGATTGTGGCAACGTTATCGTCAACCCTGGCTACACCAAAGATTAAATAGTCTCATTCGGTAGGTACGGAATGCACTAGACCAACATCGCTTTCAGCCAATTTTCGCCCCGGCGATCATACTTTATGGAACATCACTAAGAGGACTCTCCGAGAGCCGAGAGTGATTCCACATCTACAAGTTGAAGGGACACTTTTGAGTGACTGCTGCCAAGTGTGACGCTCTAGCTACTCATTATGAGCGCACGTTTACGCCGAACACCTGCCTGGATTCTGATATTCCCTCTTCCGTGGACAGAGAACTCCTTGAATACCAGCTTCGTCCTACAGTGCACAACAGAATTTCGTTTACTAGTCCACGTGAATTGTCCCGCTTTATCCATCGACTTCCCATTAAAATATCTCATGGCGCTGGCTTATTACAATCTTCAATGCTGCGCTACGCATTGGTTATTTTCCATCCACATGGAAACATGCTGAAATTATAGCGAAGCTCGCACACAAAACACGTCCGTCCGCATCGTATACCTGCACACAACTCACACGGATAAAAATTCGTAATGTAGAGGTTAGCTGTGAATTCCTTCTTCCACGAATGAAAATGATCACACTCTACACTTAAAACTTACCCTCACTCGTTAAGGGTTTCTTTTATAATTTGTCCTGATGTCTTAGTGTTAAAATCGACGGTTTGTGTTAAATGATCAAGAACATAGAACCGGATATTTATTTCCTACGTGAACGAGTTGAGGCAGAAAAATCTGTTAACAAAGAAGAAACTCTCTTATAGCAGGACACTCCAAGAGCTTTCTACAACTCAAGCAACATTAAACGAAATTGAGCAAATTATTTAGTTCGTTCAATAAAGATTGGCACTCCCCCAGTAACTCCTGCAAAGAAGGAGTGTCGATGTATGGGTGAAAATAGGCGATAGTACTGTCTACTGCCGCCAGATGATGTTGTCACTTCGCATAAATGGCGCCCTGGAGCATCAAATGTACCGTCTTGTGAGTACACTTGCAGATATCATTGAAACAACATGGAAGCAGACAAACTCCGATAAAGGTGGACTGTATGGTTTCTCTGGAGGAAAGGAGTGACTGCTTCAGACATACTGAAGAGGTTAGTGGCCATATGTGGGGAGTCTACACCAAGTCCCAGGCCCGTGTTTCGTTGGGCGTCCGTATTAAAAACGGCAAACACATTACTGAAAAACACAAAAGCTCTGGGCGTTCAGCAACTGCACACAAACCAAACATTACCCAGCTTGTCAATCATCTGTATTATGGAACAGGCGAATCACATTTGATGAATTAGTGCAGGCAACAGGTCTATCACGGGGATCTCTCCACACCATAATCCATGAAGATATGATGATGAATATGGTGTGTGATCACAATGGGTGTGACATACCCTCACCAATGCGCAGAGGTATGACAACAGCTGGTGCAACACTATAGTGAAGATCCCGAGTAATTCTCAGCGAAGCAGATCACCGTCGACGAATCCTGGTTTTTCCAGGATACTACCAAAAATCAACGCCCGTGTGTGGAGTGGAAGCATGCTGCAAGCCCTCGTCGCAAGAAGTTCAGACAGGGCTACCCGTTTGGAAACACATGGCAATTGTGTTCTGGGATCATGAAGATATACTGCTAGTAGACTGGCTCCCTCCCAAGCGGTAGCGTCTGTTTAGTTAACGCGTGTGCAGGTCGAACTAAAAGGAACCTGACCCTCCCACCCACTAATGACCATCATAAATCTATTTCCACGTATCAGAAATGGGACACTGTCGTTGAGGACCAATAGCAACCCTGACTTTCTGAAAATGACAGTCGCATGTCTACTCCACGTGGAGTCCCAGTTGCCAAAGTTCCAATTTCCAGTTGTTCTGTTTCATTACATGCAGCAATTCGTTGTGTGTAACGATGTGGAGACCGGGGGAGAGAAATGCAGTGGTAAAGTAGTAGTTAACGTTCAGTCATGTGAAAATAATCAAAGTGAAGACAATAGTGTGAATAAATTGGAAAGTATTGCTGGGCCGAGTTGTGTTAGTGGATAAGCCTTAAAAAAAAAAGTTATAACGGGAACTCTTTATAAGCAAAGTCAAGCACTTGTTTTGAACACACATTAATATGTGCCGAAAAATAATCTTGGTAAGGGGTCATGTAGTGAAACTGCAAAAATTATGGGTAATCACAGAAATACAGTTAGAAAAATTGTGACGAAAGTAATACCAAAGACGCTGATCAACTGTGGAAACAAAACGAAACGTTTCTCTAAGGTGGATAATTTCACATGCGATTTAATTCGCCGAGAAATTTATAATTTCTATGCAAAAGGGAGAGTGCCCACCTTAGTTGAATTGCTCACAAATTTGCAAGAAAGTTCTGATTGTCCTTAAAGGCACTGCACATTGCGCGGTCTCTTAAGGAGCTGGGTTTCAAATACCGCACTTTGAATAAGATAAGGGTTATTATGGAATCCAGTAGAATTGTAGCTTGACGATGTATATACTTATCAAAACTAAGGAATTTTCGTAGTAATGGACACAAGGTAATTTATTTAGACGAAACCTGGTACTTTACCCATGACATATCGAGAAAAGGGTGGGACGACGGTTCGTGTGCTTGCACCTTACCTGCTCCTGTGTCGAGGGGTAAAAAGTATTATGGTGCTTCATGCTGGGAGTGCCGAGGGATGGGTAAAAGACTGCCTCTTCTTATCGGCGAAAAACATTGGTGATGCAATGGCCCATAATCACGATGACATAAATGCAGCAGTGTTTGAAAAGTGGTTTGATGGTAGGCTTATTACAAACCTGCCAAGGAATAAAAATTTTATGATTGTTTTGGACAATGCTAGCTATCATTCTCGTTTACAATATTGAACACCTACAATGTCAATGAACCTAAAAGATATAGTCGAATACATGAGGGTTCATAATAGTGAAATACCTGAACCCCTTCCTATTAAAGCTGTACCACTGGCAGAAATTAAAAAGGCAAATGTGGGCAAGGATTACGTGATTGACATCACTCGTAAACATGGGCACGAAGTTTTAACGTTGCCGCCGTATCACTGCTGTTTCAACTCCATAGAAATAGTGTGGTCGAAACTGAAGAGAGAAGTGCGCAAGAGAAATGCAACACTTTCACTCAGCGAAAGCGTTTGCAGCTTGTTGAGAAGTCGTGTAGAAGGGATCGATGCAGAACGGTGGAAAAATTGTCTACAGCATGTAAATAAAGTAGAGGAAAGCTGCATTCGTCGGGATCAGCAATGGAACGATAGCAGGTTCATCATTACCGCTGACTCTGAGAGTGATGGAGAATCGGAATGAGGCACTTATATCTATGTGAGTTAATAGCACTTATTATGATAGTTACGAAAATGCCTACATGCTAAGTGGTGGTGGTGGTGGGGGTGGCGGTGGCGGTGGCGGTGGTGGTGGCGGCGGTGGTGGCGGTGGAGGCGGCGGCGGCGGCGGCGGCGGCGGCGGTGGTGGTGGTGGTGGTGGTGGTGGTGGTAACAATGGCAATAATAATAGGAATACGATATTTTCCAAGTGCCTTATTTTGATTCTCGTAAAAACCCAGTCTTTTCACAATATGAAGTGCACGTGTTGTTTACACAGAGAAAAAGGCTCTAGAAAGAGACGGTGATGTTGAAAGTTTGCAACCTTACAGAGAGGACAGGCAGAAGGAGGGTCTCTGTTGTAAAACGGTTATAAGGGTTCGTCAAAGCAAGCTTCCGACCTGCACTTGCATTGACTAGACAGACTCTAATGCAAGTCACTACAACACCATCGCCGATGCAATCAACAATGCTGCCATAAAAGATTGGGCCGTGGTGTTCTTCTCCAATAAGACAATGTCCAGTTGCCAGACCATAGCCACTATTCGTACACTAGGGATTGCTGTGCTGCCACATCCTCTATTTTCAGCCGATTTGCGTCCTAGTGACTATGCTCTATTCGATTTGATGAAAGAGGTCACGTGGGGTAAGAAGTTCACCCCTAGTGATGAAATTCATTCAGTTGTCCATCAGTAGCGGCAGGATGCGCCCAAAAATAGTTTGCTTGGCAAATACGGAAGCCGCCAGAACGATGAAACAAGTGCATAGAATTGGAGGGGAATACCTGTATGAGTTTGGTCTATAATTTTTTTCTATAAACACAACAAGAAATTGTAGTGCTAATAATTTTTGAACGCCCCTAGTAACACTAGAACAGCGGAAGGGGTCAAACTGACCTCTATTCAAATTTTACTCCGTATTGTGTTTTAAGATATTTTGATTTTTCTTAATATTTCATCATTTTTACTAATATGAGTTTATCTTGAAAGCTATATATGTAAATTTCCACATTTTCTTTTTTAACCTCGCTTTCCCTTTCTGTTGCCTTCTGATATATCCGTTATCTCCATTCATAAGGTAATGTAACTTTAACGAAATATACACGGAATCTACTTCTGCGAAACTTTATTCTATTATCGTAAACTAGAGAGAAAAATAAACAATGGCAGAGATAGTTTGCAGGAGCTGTGTATAACCGAATGAAATAGCGGAAATAGTAGAAAGGCATGTGAATTTTTTGTGAGATACAGTACACCACTGGAAAGAAAGTCTCCGGGGCTTGAGACGCAGGGGTTTGGAGAAGATTCCCACAACCTCCCTGGATAGATTTATGACACCCCATATCAGTACAGTTACAGACCATTTCAAAACCCTAATGACGCCTAATATTCTCGGTTTTAGTGTACAGAGTGAACAGAGTGCATGTTTCTTTAATGGTTCTGCTCCTTGTGTAGCATACGTTCTCTATCTCATACATTGGATGACCTTATCCCACTGTGTAAGGATGGCACTGGATGGCACATTCCTTTCAGGGACTTACTTTGCGTTGGTGGACAGTATATTGCTACGTATACACGAATGTCAGGTTATATTTAATTCTTACTTTAATTTTAAGTACAAAATAGGTTGTGCCAAATGTAAGGTAAAGTACGAGCTTTTAGAATGAGTAACTTACCTGGAGATCAGATAAGTTGAGATGTTTTGATACACACAGAAGACACCAACACAGAAGTCTGCCACAGCAAGATTGGCAAGGAAGAAGTTCGTTATAGACCGCAGACGGCGGGATAATGTCACTACCAAGATCACCATCAAATTTCCTGCAAAATATTAACATGACAATCACCTTCATATACATATTAAATTTCAATGCATTAAACATACAAAAATGTTATTGATATAAAATTGGTTCACATAATGCGTTATACCCAATGTATGCAGTTTCTTTTTAACGTTTCCACTCCCTTTGGCTCAGAATGATATAGTATTGTCACGAAGCCGTTATCTACGATAGCGCAGCCAGTGTACATGGAGAGCCGGCAAATAAAGATAGCTGAGATAAAGGACTTGCCGGCACAAATAGTATTTCACGTTTGGAAGGTTCTAGTCATATCTTGATTGACAGATTAAGGTTGCTTTCTTATTTGTTCCAGAAACCTCTCGAATTTATCAATGAGGTACTTAAGAAGGCGATGACTCGCCAAGGGTCGGTGGTAAGCAAAAAACAGCCGTAGAGTATTGTTGTAACGAGGGCTGAAGTTGTAATCAGAACGTTCGTTATTGGCAGCGACCTTGGTAGATTGTGGTGTGTATGTGACGTAATTTTGTTACGTGAGAATTGAACAGTGTATTTCTACGGAAATATGCAACTCAGACACCTAGTTCTACGAACCCACAAAGTCACAAGTGGTGTCAGAAGTAGGATATTACCACCATGGAGGCTTCATTAGAAAAGATTCTACAGAAAATGGAAGAAATAAATATGGCAAATGACACCCTCGCCGCGAAGGCGGAAACGGCAAACAACAAACTGACAGCTGAACTGAAGGAAATAAAGACGGCAAATGACGGAAGACGGAAGCTGCAAACAACAATTTGGGCACGACAATGGCCGCAAAGATGACCGAATTGACCACGGAAATGAAAGTGGCGAATGAGGCCCTCACCGAAAAATTTGAGGAACAGTTGGCTGGCGTGAGGGATGACGTGAAGCAGCTGGGCAGGTGCATGGGCCAAGTGGACGAGCATGTCGAAGACCTGGCGAACCACTTCAGTGACTTGGAGGAAAAGGCCGACAGTAAGGCCAAGTCCCTGAACGCCATGGTAGAAGGTATCGTCGGCAGAAGGTTGAAGGCCAACGCGCCAGGACGCGACACAACATTGGCGCACCTGAAACCTCCAAAATACGACGGCGCGACAGCTTTCGAAGTCTTCCGACGCCAGTTCGACGCAGTGGCCAAGTACGAAAATGGTCACCAGAGGAAGAGGCCACTAAGTTAATAGCGAGACTCCATGGAGGAGCCGCGGAAGTTCTGAACGTGGTCCAGACAGCGGCGGCGACCAAGGACGTCTAGGAGGCATGGGAGAATGGCTGTGGTAACCACCGCTTAGCCGCAGCGTACCGCAGCCAGCTGAAGGCGGGGTCACAACAGCCAGGGGAGACGCTGCAGGAGTACGCCCTGGCAATCGAGTAGCTGGCCGGTAAAGCATTAGTCGACCTCCCACCAGAGTTCGTATCCCCAGAGGCTGCCTACACCTTTGTCTATGGGGTACGAGACACTGAGATTCGTCAGCAAATAAGTCTCGGCGATTACAAAACCATCTAAGACGCGCTAACGGCAGCAATGAGGATGGAGGCGGCCAAAGTAACAGCTACCCCGACTTCAGAAGAAGGAGTAGCCGCTACACGGGAAACCAAACCTCAGTCGAGGGACGCCGGTGAATACCTAGTGGCCGGTGTTGGTGGTGTGGACAACCGGGACACCAGGGGAGAGACTGTCCACACCAGGAAGAGCAGCCGGAGAACGAGTAGGGGTCGCCGTGTAGAGGGGAACGTCGGCGCCATCACCACCATCCCCTCGAGTGACCCCGCGCGCCGTCAGCCGGCGTATGAATGACAGCCTCATCGCGGACGGTTGGGTGAGAGGGAAGCCATGCCGCATGCTCGTAGACATCAGGGCAATCGTGACCATCATCAGAACTGCTGTGGCCAAGGGTTTACCGTCGAGAATACCGAGCCGACCATACCAGCTAGTGATGGCATCTGGTGACACCTTGCCTTTAGAGAAGAGGGCCCTACTGAAGTTGACCATGTGACGGAGTGCCGTGCGTCTTTGTGTGTTCTTCGCGATGGTGGCTGAGGAGGTGATACTGGGATGGAATGCCCTCAGGAGCCACGACGCGACGGTCGACGTCGGCAGGAAAGTCCTGCGGATCAATGGAGAAGAGGTGATACTCCAGCACCCCAAAGAGCGCCTTGCAGGCTGCAAAGTAATCCTGACGAAAGACCTGGCTGTCCCCGCAAGAAGCGACGTGGAGGTGACGGCACGACTGGAAAGCCAGCGGGGGAAGAACATGATGCTGTACCAGAAGACGCCTGAGCACGAACTGTGTGTAAACAGAACGTTGTTGCCGTGCCGAGACGAGGTGCCAGTGAGACTGCTCAACGTATCAGACATCGATCACGATGTCCAGGCGGGAACGGAGTTGGTCAGCGTGACAACATCAACAAGACATACGAGCCGGTGCCGACACAACAACAGGGGCCCCGGCTGGAAGGCTTACTGGAGAGGGCGGCCGACCATCGTATTACAGAACAGCTGGAGAAGGTTCGATAACTGCTGAGATGATACCAGTGCGTCTTCATACAAGGTAACAGTGATTACGGCCGCACGGACAAATTGCTTCACCGCATCGACACCGAAGACGACCGGCCTAATCGGCAACCACCTATACGCGTTCCGCTGGGAAAACAAATGGCGGTACGGGGTATGATAGCTGACATGAAATCCAGGGGAGTGACTGAAGAGTCTGACAGACCTTGGTGTACCCCTGTAATTCTGGTGACAAAGAAGAATGGCGAGCTATGATTCTACGTGGACTACAGGAAGTTGAACGCTGTCACCCGAGGGGGTTGCTTCCCCCTTCTCCGTATTGACGACAACCTGGACACGCTTTCTGGTGCGCAGTGGTTCTCGACCCTGGACCTGAAGTCGGGTTACCGGCAGGGGGCTCTACACCCAAGACACGGCATTCTCGACAGGCCAAGGGCTCTGGCAGTTCACAGTTGTGCCCTTTGAGCTCTGCAACGCACCAGCCACGTTTCAACGCCCCATAGAATCAGTAATGACGCATGCCTGCTGTACTTGGACGAGTTCATCATCGTCGGCAAGACTTTCGAAGACCATCTCGACAGCCTGAGCAATATTTTGCAGAGACTGCAGGCAAACAACTCGAAGCTGAACGCTAAGAATTGCCAGCTCTTCCGCAAGGAAGTTAACTAGTTGGGCCCCATGATCTTACCAATCTAACTGGCCCCAGAACCGGAGAAGACACAGGCGGTGAGAGATTGGCCTCGGCCAAAGGTTAAGAGAGAGTTTCGCATTTTCCTAGAGCTGTGCAGTTGTTACCGCCGCTTCATAAAGGGGGCTATCCAACTTCGTCAAACCCCTCACCCGCCTGAAAGAACACCGGCCTTATGTGTGGACGGAGGACACCTAAGGTGCTTTCCACCACCTGAAGAAAACACTGTGCAATGCTGCTATCCTGATATTTCCAAAACCAGGTGGCATCTTTGTGGCACTGTGGACGCCGAAGCCAGCGACCATTGCATTGGAGGCGTCCTTTCGCCAATCCAGGACGGCCATGCGCGGGTGATAGCCTACTACAGCAAGACGCTATCCAAGGTAGAGAAGAACTACTGCATCACCCGGCGACAATTACTGCCGGTAGTAAACACCTTGGAACACTTCCACAAGTACCTGTACGGTCAGCCATTCCACCTGAGGACTGAACTCTCCAGTGTAACCTGACTACTTAGCTTTAGAAACCTGGAAGGCCAGACAACACGTTGGGTACAGAGGCTGCAGGAGTACAACTTCATAGAGGGAAGAGTCATGGCAATGCAGACACCATGTCCCGAAGACCCTGCCCAGGGGATTGCAGCCAATGCACAAGAGTGCAAGAGAAGGACCGTGCCGCAGCCGTCAGAGTGGTCATGGCAGTGTCTGCGGATGGCTGGGATAGCGCAGGCCTCAGGAGGGAGCAGCTGGCGGACGCAGACTTGGGGCCACTCTTGAGAGAAGTGGAGGCAGGGACGTGGCCCTCCTGGGAGAACATCACACCAAGGAGCGCCACATACGAGTCGTGCTGTGCGCAATGCGGCTCACTGTAAATCAGAGAGGGCGTGCTGTTCCGTTTTTTTTTTTTATTTTTAGAATCTGTATGACTATTATCCTGGCGTCTAGGATCTATACCAGGGCATAATTCTCTTTAATTATTTCCTTTAATTTACAATTGTTTGTGTTATACAGATAATTCTTAGTACTAACTACTAACCTAACCTACGCTGCGGTTTCAACAGCTTACATTGCATATTAATACTTAGTTCTTATTCAGCAGTTCTTATATTATTTACATTTTTAATATCTAATTTCTAGTTTATGTTTACATTATTCAATAATATTTCATTATTAATTACTAAATGACTGCTGTTCCGAGTATGGGAATCACCCAATGGGAAGACGCAGAGAGAACAGTTGGTACTTCCCCGAAGCAACGTCCCGGAGGTCATGGAGAAAGTGCACGCCGATACTTCAAGAGGACACCTGGGAGCAAACCAGACGATCGAGAAACTCCGACAGCGCTTCTACTGGCTGAAGCTCCGAGCAGACGCTAAGAGATAGTGCCACCTGTGTCACCTGTACGCGGTGAGTCGCGACCCCCCGACTAGGAGCCGGGGTCGCATGCTGCAGTACAACGTCGGAGCGCCATTCGAAAGGATCGCCGTCGACATATCTGGACCATTCCCAGTGTCCGATCGAGGCAAAAAGTACGTGATGGTGGTCCTGGACTACTTCACCAAGAGGCCGGAGGTGTATGCCATCCCAAACCAGGAGGCAACGGCAATCACAGACTTCCTCGTGGAGCAAGTTTTCTGACGATTTGGGGTGCCGCTAGAGCTCCACTGCGACCAGGGCACCAATTTTGAGTCCAACCTAATGAAGGAGGGTCCAGAAAATCTTGGGGTTAACAAGACCAGCACAACACCTCTACATCCCCAGTCGGATGGCATGGTCGAAAGGTACATGAAGGAAGACCTTAGAAGAACACCTGAAGAAGGTAGTGGCCAGCCATCAGCGAGACTGGGACGTCAAGGTGCCACTGTTCTTGCTGGCCTACCGCTCGTCCACACGTGACACCACTGGGATGACGCCAGCAAGCTTAATGTTCGGCCGAGAGTTGCGCCTCCCTTGTGACCTGGCCTTTGGGAGCCCCTCGGACGCAAAACAGCCAGCAACTATGTGGAGAACCTGGTGGACCATCTCCACCACCCGCATGAGATGGCTCGTCAGACCATCCAGAAGGCAAGCGACCGCATGAATACCCGATACGACAGACAAGGCAACAGGCAAGGGTTCCAGCAAGGTGGCCTAGTCTGGTTGTTCCACCCTACACGGACCAAGGGACGCTGCCCGAAACTTCAACAGCTCTGGCAAGGACCGTACCGGGCAATGAAGAGGAGTGACGACATGGTCTATCATATCCAGAAGTACCCCGAGGGAAGATGGTGGATGTTGGTGGTACACCTGGATCGTTTAGTCCGCTACGATGGTGCTGTTCGGGAAGACCAACCTTGAGGAGAGAGCACTGTCGCGAAGCCGCTATCTATGACAGCGCGGGTGGTGTACACAATGAGCCGGCAAATAAATGTAGCCGCGATAAATGACTTGCCAGCATAGATTAAGTTATGGTTCTGGAAGCTGATAGAACTTTCAATGTCTTGTGTATTCCAGAAATATCTCGTGATTGTTACAGAACAGTCTCAAACCTCTCAATGAGGTATTTAATGGGGCGACGACTCGCCAAGAGTCTGCCGTAAGGAGAGAACAGCTGTAGAGTGTTGTTGTAACAGAACAGATGTTGTAATAGGAGAGTTGTAAATAGATGTAATCAGTACGCTGTTATTGTGATTGACCTTGGTGTTGTGGATTGTGATATGTGATGTAATTCTGCTGCTACGAAGTGTGTTTCTACGCAAATAAAGATCATTTCTAATTTCGGCAGATTGGACTTTAATTCTACGAACCCACAAAGTCACAATATTAGTAAATGAAGCATTTGTAACCGAAAAGGAAGCTGTTGATATTTACAGTAATTCGTTGAGGATAATGTAGAATTAAGATTATAACAAGAGTGCTCTGAAATTAAAGAAATAAATATTATCATTTATGTAACTATTTTTACAATTCATATTGTTAAAGAAACTAAATTAATCGAGCCCTCGTTGAATGCCTTTCAGCTCTTTCATCCACCAAAGCCATATCCGTCATTTCGGCGTCCGTATAGCGCTCCATATTGCTTGGATTTGCTAAGTACGCGCAATGTCCTACCTGTTAGGACGGAATGTGTAGTTTTACACTGAAGAGCAACCTTGCAACTGTCCGAGTTATTAGTTGACTTTCACACAAATAACTACCCTTTGCCCCATTACTTGAAAGGTAGGCTAGGGTCACTGATAAAGAGCAAGGAGTAATGTTTTTGTTTTCGTGGCCGGTACGTCCCAGTAGTAACAACGCTTGAGGTTTGCACACCAGTATTTCCTAGGCTGCCTAGTCACAAAATCATTTAATATTTAATGCTTCATCAAATTATACCTAAGAGAACTTCGAAGCTCCGACACCGAATTTCGGAATAGTTAAGTTATAAACTGTCCTGCGCCGTGGCGTAGCAGGCTAAGGCAACATGCCTTGGTCCCTGGCCACGGAAAGCAGCCCCGGTTCGATTCCACCCATGTGGTGGGGATTTTAGGTCCCGGGTATAGGACCGGTGTCCACTCAGCATCGTGAGGAAAGTGAGGACCTTACGCTGGGTAAGCGGTCCTATTCACGGAAACCAACATTCCGGCTGGGGGATGCCGAGATGCTGACCACATCTCCTCCCCGTATCGGTTGGATGATCGTCCACCTCTGCTGTGCGTAAGTGGGTGGGAGGCCGGCAGTCGGGTTGGTAGGCCTTGGCCCTCTATGGGCTGTCGCGCAATGGACTATGTATTTATATAAGTTATAATCTACGCAACGGCTACAATCGTTCGGTATCGTTTTGAAACAACCTGTTTATAGTGAAATTCAGCAATACGGAATTGGCAGAGGAAGTATTAAAACAAGAAAAAATGTTTTCCGGAACTTGTATTTACATCAACAACGTGCAATAATAAAGCAAAGGGAACAAAGTAGGAGGGCAAATTGAGAAAGAAGTCGGTCGAGGAAAAAAGTTTATAATGCATTTATGCAAATCTGCAGGGAAAGGGAAATTCAGAGCCCAATAGATGTGGGGATAAGGGAATTGGAACAGGGCAGGGATGTCGTGATTTAGGGCATATTAGCGAAGTGAAAAGATGGTTTTATGGGTAAATTGCATACAGAAAAAAATAAAACTTGGTTGTCAGCGGTAGAGCAAAAGCTATGAGCGGATGCGATGCAACAATAGGTAGGGAAAAACGGCAAGTGAAGCTTCATAAACTGTATCAGGAATATAGGAGGGAATAAAAGAGGAGAACTACAGGTGAGAGCATTAAGGTAAGGTTAAGTAAATCCAAGCTGTGTGTAACAGGTAACTAAAATGAGAGTCAAATAATAATCAGGGAAATTTAAAATGCTTGAAAACAGCACGAGTTTAATACAACTGGGCAAATTACAGAAAGGAAAGAGAGGTTAGAATTTCGTTGTAAGAATTAGAGCTGATTTGGGAAACTGTAACAAAACAATTGGTATCTTGTAGAATTGGAAGTAGCGGCTAATGAAGTTTAACAATTTGTACGCAAGTAAATTGCAGATATAATGAAAATCCAGATTCAATGAAATAATAGTAACAAGAGTTTAAACAAGTCGTATTAATTAACAGAGGTAGTCACAATTTTGGAAAGTAGGAAAAGCCATTGAAAAGTAAATGCACAGCAACCATTATTAAAAGAGCGATTGAGCAAAGGGGCCAGCTGAGTGGTAGCAAAAGATATATTTGTTTAGAAATTAATATATCATAAAAGTGACCTAAAATGAGAGTTTTTTATTTACTAAAATGATTGCACAAAACGTTACGCATCAAGCGAGGGTCTTCCATCCATATCTGATCTGTTTTTTTTTTTTTGTGGTTTACCCTGGTTGGCAAAGCAAACACTGTGGTGATTTCACTATTACCGCCAAATTTCGTTCCCTTATTTAATTTCACTTTCCCTCTCATATTTCGGGTAGTCTGTCAATCTGTGGAGTTCAATTATTATCCAACGGTGGTGACTAGGTTTTCCCATTGCCGTTGTGCCAGACGGCAGCATGCACTGACCATTATCGATAGCTAGTTCCCCATAACGGTGTCCGCCGCTAGCAGATCGGCGGTGTTATTTACGTTAATTAGGTACGATAATGAGGTTCCACATGACAACGAAAAGAATAATGAAAACAACTAGAAGCACCAGAAAATACACTTAACAAGCAACGAGCGGGGTGGATCAGTTTCGTCTTTGGGCTGCATTCGGGAGGCCCGGGTTCGATTCCGTGGCCGACCTACCTCACCCAATGGTATTTTTCGGGGTTTTCCCGGGTCACTAGGCGAATGCTTGCTAGGTTAATTACATTATCCGAATTTCCTGTCCCTCCATTTCATCTCCATAATCATTTCATATCATCTCTCATTATGTGGTCTCTTTAAGGATAGAAGTGTTGACGGGAGTCTTGGCGGTGTATGATGGGATGATATGCTCTGAGGAAAACTACTTCCTCCTCCGGTAGGTCGGTTGCCGGTCTCCGTTCCTGTGCTGGGACCATTTCGTGAGCGCTAGCCAGGGACCTTTGGGGCTCGGCTGCTGGACTCCTTGTCATCCCGCTATAGAGGAGCGAGTTCGTTGTCCTGGCCTGTCGGGGGAAGTCTCTACACATGTAAACTTTAGGAATCCTGCCCTCTGAACTGTCGTGGCTCCTTGGGATGGCCGCCCTATGTCTCCTTCGCCTCATCCTTCCATTTGGGGGCATAGGAACAATGGGCCCAGTACGGCGGCCTACGTACCAAATCCCCTCATTAATGAAATCCCAATCCCTACAATTTACAAGCATGTGACTGGAATGAACAGACTCATTTCTTTCCCCTTGTCACACGAAGCTCCACGAAATTTTCCGACTTCAGGTTCGGAACAGATCAACTGCATGCATATGTGAACTATCTCCATGCCATGCCGTCTGATAAATTTGTCACACAAAAAAAACATTACAATGTACGCAACTTATAAAATACGCTATCACATTCATAAAACTGATGAAATGAAATGAAATGTGTAGTGTTTAACGCCCACTTTTACTACAGCGATGACACTGATGATATATGAGATGAAGATGGAGCGCCGGTGAAATGAGATGGCGGGGGAAGCCGGAGATCCCGGAGAAAACCTGCCCCAGCACCGTGTTGTCCACCACAAATCTCACTTTGCGGTCGCCTGGGATCGAACCCGGGCTGCCTTGGTGAGAGCCAAGCGGTCTAACCACTGAGCCACGGCGCGGCCATAAAACTGATGAAGTTCAATTTTAAACTGAATATATTCTGCTGAAAATAAAAAGAAACTTTTATCGAAATCGAAGGCAATGAGTCATTCCCTTCATTCCATTGACCAACCGCCACTGGTATTTACCGTCCTAAAACGAAAGTCATATTGGAAGAGAACGAAATGGGTGAAATGATGAAATAAGCTCAGGATTCATAGATCTTAGATTTATACGAGATATTCATCTTTCAGAATAGGGGGAAACCTGCGAATAATAGAACTCGTTGGAGATTAAAACTAAGGACCTAAGTAGGACGCAGAAACGCTAATCTCAAACAACAGAGGCGGGCTTACTGCCTGTAAGGGCCTTATGCATAGTTGTCTCTTTGGTTTAGACTATCTTCCGTCTAACTTGGTCCGCACCAAAGGCGGTCTAACTTTTTGGTATTCATAGACGACAAAAAGCCTCGGACCAAGTAAAGCAGTGGACCAGCACAAAGCAAATGTTACACAACGTAGAAAGCTTCTTCTGCGCATGCGCGAGTCCCATAGAGTGCTAAAAAAACCACAGTGTACCTCCAAGTTTATAAATCTCTGTGGTAGTTTCGCAGCTGTTTCTTAATCATTCTCGGGCTTTCTGCTGCTTTTTGATGTTTGGTAACAAAGTTTGGTGGGCTGTGAATATGGATAATTTGAAGAAGCATGGTGTTAGTTGGTAACAGGAAGACCAATGTTTTCTCTAGTCCAACTAAAGACTGAACATTATAGAAAATAAATCCGTTTCGACGAATACAAATATGAGAAAGTAGGAGGCTTGGAGGTAAATTTATAACGAGCTTGCTGATAATGCGGCTTACTGATGCAGGTCAGCAGTGTTGTCTTGATATCCTCCTCTTGCATAATATCGAAGTGCTGTTAGGATTTGAGTGTCAACTGAGATACTCAGGCCTCGGTTATTGTCCCTGCCGTACAGGGTAGGACGAATCATTTCTATCAGCTTTCTGGCGTCCGGTTTACTAAAGCTGTATCTGCTTTTGAAGTTTATGTCGTCATACTGTTAGCAAGTAGAGACATGCACTCTAAAGGAGTCAGTTTTGTTGATGTTGTGTAACCTGTTTTATGGTGAACAATTGACAGGCGTTTGTTTTTACTATTATCAAGTTGCAATGCTTAAAATTGTTCGCTTCACAACGCCATATTTATTGCATCCTTTTGTATGTGTAATCGTATACAATGTGTCTTATTACTAAATAAATACAACACATACTTCGCAATAATTTCTGTTCTTGATAGATAAGTTTTCTTCCGTCGTCTTATTTCACCAATTCTACACACCACAGCTACATTCATTACTTAACTGTCGTCCATGCTGCAAAGATAGTCCACCTTTAATCTACCCCTCGGAGACGGACCAAATTTGAGCCGGACCAACGTGTTTGGTCCCCGGACTATCACTAATTACGGCGCATGAACAAGAAGTTCGATGGTCCACCGTTAGTCGACCGGAAGTAGCAGGTTGGTCCGGATCAAGTCGGACTATGGAAACGGCGCTATAAGTTTTGCAGCTCCATTGTCTCATCTGTTCTAACTGCAGGAGGTAAGTACAAATATAAATATAAATATATTCTGAATTTCTTATGTTTTGGCCTCTAGATGTTATACCAAGACAGAGTGTCATAATTTTATATTTACTCAAAACGTAATAATTATATTGATATTTACAAACATTTTGCAGAGAAGCTAACCTACAGACGTGTGCAAATTATTAGACTCATTCATGCGTTTTTACTTTGCTTCAGTTTAACATTCAAAATAATAGCTATTTACCGCCGTAACCTATTTCAATTTGTCGTAATTCTTTTCCTTGCTATAATATGAAGCATATTCAATGAAATTTCTCTCTTAATAATAGCTGGGTGATTTTTCTTTTACTTATAGTAATATGGTGGTAGCTCTGAATTAAGAGCAGCCATTTTCTTAATGTATGTTTATCCAACTGCTTGGTGATATTGCTTTCATTTGGTGAATTTAGTAACTGAAGAGGCCTTTATTGTGTTTTGTGGCTAATATATCCTCAGTATTTATTATTAATTCATCTCAGGCCAGGTAACTCGTGTATCTTACCCTTGGCATTCACATTGTTTCAAAAGTGAGGTTATGGATAAAACTGCTGACTTATCCCCAAGGAAAGTAGATATAACTGAGAGTCTTTTGAAGAAAACTCTTTATTCACAACGTGAAATAGCTGAGAAATTATGTATTTCACAAAAATATGCCAGTCGCATTAATCAAGCTTTAACATTCGTGAGACTTTGACCTCACAAACGGATGGAAAATGTCGGAGGAAAAGAAATCTGTTACCAAGGATGCAAAGAAAACCTGTGCAGGTGGCAAAACAAAATAGAAGAGCAACCAACATTGACCTCAGTAATCAACGAAAGCAGTACGGTACAGAAATATCAGCCTCAGTAGTTCGCAGAAGATTATGTGAAGCAGGTTTACCTGCATGCAGGCCTCGTAAAAAGGCTAAACTAACACCTGAAATGTCATAAAAACGTTTAGAATGGGCCAAAGAGATGCAGAAACATCCACTGGAATTTTGGAGAAAGGTAAATAGTATGAAAATTATATATATAGCATAAAATTAAAATATGTGCATTTAAATTTTATAGGAATGAAATAAACAGCCTAAACTTTGTTTCTCTTATTGCTGGTTTTGTTAAAATATCTTTGAGCAATTTTAAAACTGTTTAATATTAATAGAGGTGTTTATTGTTTCAGGTAATTTTCTCAGACGAATCCATGTTTGAAGTATGTGAAGAGAGCAGCCAATATGTAAGAAGGACAGATACAGAGGCATTTTCCCCTCAGTGTCTCGATCAAAGAGTAAAGCACCCAACATCAAAAATGGTCTGGAGCTGTATGTCTGTCAATGGACCTGGAAGATTATACACAGTTGTGGGATCTATGAAGCAAAAACAGTATAAAAGTGTATTAGAAACAAGGCTATTTCCGCAAAGTACAGAATGGTTTCCAAATGGTGATTTTGTGTTCATGCGTGACAGTGCTCCCTGCCATAGAACAAAATCTGTAACCCAGTTCTTTACAGAAAACAATGTAAAAGTACTACCATGGCCGGGGAATAGCCCTGATTTAAATCCAATAGAGAATCTGTGGGGTATTGTTACACTGAGACTGAAAAAAATTGAAAATAACAACAAAAGTTCAGCTTATTGAGGGTCTGATAAGCATTTGACACAGAGATGAAGAAATAAAGGAAAAGTGCTCCACCCTTGTAGAGAGCATGCCTAAACGCATCAAAATGGTAATAAAGGCTCGAAGTCCTCGAAGTCGTTCAGATCTTCTCGATGTGGAAGGTGGTTCACGATATCTATGTTGAATATTGTCTCTTACTCGTCGTTGCTGCTGTCTTTGTTTATTGTATTCATCCATTACTATTGTTGAGACCTTCTCCGCTGCCAATTCTAGTATTTTAAAATATTCCCTCTTCCTACTGATGTTCCATATACATTTTCTTGCTAATTCTTTCCTCTCTTCTTCTACCTGTTGTGTATACTTTATACATTCAAATAAAGCATGTTCCGGGGTATCTTCTTCCATGCTGGTTGTGCACATGGTGTCATCTGCCTTTCCTATCTTTTTAAAGTGTGTCTTGTACGGTCTATGTCCTGAAATGTATTGTATTCCAATTCGTCTTGGTTGGATCTCCTTTAATTTTAACCTCTCATTTACACTAGGAAAGTTTTTTGATTAATTAGAGCCAACTGAAAAATTCAATGCCATGGCCGGGATTTGAACCACAGATCTACTGGTCCCAGTAGATCCGTGGTTCAAATCCCGGCCATGGCATTGAATTTTTCAGTTGGCTCTAATTAATCAAAAATCACCCATATACAGGAGTAATGTATTTAAAAGGATTAATTCTTTAAGGATTAATTCCTCAATATAAATTTACACTAGGAAAGGTTTCGTGTGTCCTGCGTACATCAGTTTGATCCCATTCATGTTACAATTCTTCAATTAATACGTTCCTAATTTCTCTCCTCGTCCAGCATGGAGTTCCCAATAAATGTTCTATCTTAGTGAATTCTCTCCGCTTCATCCTAAAGAAGGCTGCCCTTTGTTTAATCAACAAATCCAATGGTAATATTCCCACAATCACTGATACTGCCAAAGTATGTACTACCGGTAAAATATCTACAGCGAATGGTTGATTAGGGCGATCCTTCTTGTTCCCAAACAGATTTGGAAGTTTATCGCCTAGTATTGTCTGGAAGGTGTGACACTAACTGCATGTTTCGCATATCTATAGAGGGTACTGGAACATGGCAAGTATCGTATAAATGTAATAATTGCTATTAAATTATTCTGTGCAGGTAAATGTTTGAGTAAATGCATTAAAATCACAGCATACTTACATAAATATACTATTATATAGGGGATCTTCCAGGTAAAATCCTCACAGAGTGAAGACAGACCCCCCTCTGACGACCAGAGAGTTACCGAGCTGTCCCAAAGGGATGCCCGGCGCATCCCTGGGGCTTTCCATAGGGCAAGACCTAGAGCCTAACAAGTGCCCCCCCCCCATCTGGTCCAAGGGCACAAAACGGCATGGAAGTGGATATGCCACTTACGCGCGCCAACTCGAAAATGGGAAGGCTACCGAAATGACCTCGGTGGGGCCGCCTGGTGACCTAGCACACCTTCTACTAGCTATGCTGGTTAGTACGCGGGAATATATGGCTTACCTCAGCCGCGTCCGGAGAGGTACCCGATCTCCCACGGGTATTGGGAACCACTTCCCCTTCGAGTCCAACCCAATCCGCACAACTCCAAATCAGGGAGGGGCTCGAATTTTCGGACCGAGGTTCCTCTAGTAACGTAAGAGGTACCACTAGTGCTAGGGGTCCACAGCACCAGCACCCCGGTAGTTGAAGGGGACGGATCCACTCACTTGCGTTAACTTAATATCAGTTACATAAAATACACTATGTGCGAATAATTACGAAACACTGTTTCAAGCTTACATCCCTGTCAGAATTTCCAACAGCACGAAACAACGTCAATTGGAAAGACATTCAGACTGAAAAATTCAATGCCACACCTGGGATTTGAACCACGAATCTTCTGGTTGCCGTCCAGCCGCTCTAACCCTTAAGCTACAATGGCCAACGTGCCGACATGATATTAAATTCTCCAATTGACTCGTGTTGTTCCCAGTAAACCACTTAGGAGTTCTCATAAACACATGAGACAACTACCTTAATGGCGACGTACTATGCTGTAAGTACTTTAAGATCCGGGCTTTATAGTTCGGACCACCATTAGGTCAATTAATGGAAATTAATTGTTCTTTCACACTGGCCGTGTGTAGGCCAAAGTGTGGAAAGATCTTTTTTTTTTCCCAGTCTATCTTTCCATACTGTAGCCTAAACACGGTGTTCGTATCGTGGTTAATTTAATTCGGAGGACCACTTGATTTTAGCAGAAATCAAGGAAACTGATTTTGTGGACTGTACTCGATATAGCTGTATTCATATCTCTAGATAAATTTATTGCACACGCTACATTTCTTATATGAATAATCATAAAGAAGACAATACATTTAACTTTTAGATAAACTAAAAAACGTCTTTTCATTGCACCAAAGTTGCACTCAGCCACACCACGAAACACAACACATATCTTCTACATGTCTCAAACATGTCTGACACGGAAACCGGAAGAAGCCTATTTTCATGCGCGCTGGCGAGTCACATGACCAGCTGGCCGCATAATCGGCGCCAAGCGAAATATTCATGCGCCCGACAAACAAATGACAATCATGGCGCAAACATACTGGGGCCCAAAACACTGAAGAGTTTTTTTTAATTTAACATAGGCACACTTGAAAAGTATCACTTCTGTTCTTGAACTGGCAGAGGACACAGTTTCACAATGGGACGCCTATATTCACCCTTAGAAGTTCGCACTGTAGCTACCC
The DNA here is from genome assembly GCA_030765055.1 of Mantis religiosa. Lineage (NCBI taxonomy): Eukaryota > Metazoa > Arthropoda > Insecta > Mantodea > Mantidae > Mantis > Mantis religiosa. The sequence continues at coordinate 142,993,154 of CM060959.1, read as the reverse complement.
GCACTAAACCAACACCACCAGGATGAGTCTCAGTGATGATTCCAAGTTCCCAATGCAGAGGAGATGAATTGTCTTCCATTAGCAGGACCATGGTGTCTGCCTTAAGATTTTCACTGGAACTGGACCACTTTTGCCTCTGCTGGAGTGAATGTAGATAGTCGGTTGACCACCGCCGCCACAGATGTTGTAGACGATCTTGGAGCTGTCGCCATTTCTGTAACTGATTCAGATTGTCAGAACAAGGTGATGGTATGGAAGTTAATGGTTCTCCAATGAGGAAATGACCTGGAGAAAGGTAGGAAGTATCAAAAGGATCATCAGTAAGGCGTAGCAATGGACGGGAATTCAAGCAAGCCTCAATTTGATTTAGTAATGTGGTTAATTGTTCATAGGTCAGTACTTCTGTACCCATTACTCTACGAAGATGATATTTCATAGACTTCACTGCAGCCTCATTTAATCCTCCAAAGTGGGATGAGCTGAGTGGTATAAAATGCCATGTGCATTCATTAGATGAAGCGTAGTCTTGTACAATCTCTTGGTGCTTGCGAGATTGCAAAAGTAGTCTAAGTTCTCTAAGATTGTTGTTAGCACCTACAAAATTTGTGCCATTGTCACTTAGGATCTCTTTACACAATCCTCGTATAGCTGTAAACCTTCGTAAGGCAGCAACAAAAGCATCAGAAGTCATGTCTGAAACCAACTCAATGTGAATTGCCTTTATGGATAAACAGACAAAGATAGCTATGTAGGTCTTCACCTGACTCTTGCTGCGAGGCGAGCCATAACGTAGGAAGAATGGACCAGCGTAATCAACTGCAACTCGTAGGAAGGGTCTTGCTGGAGTCACTCTGTAGCTAGGTAGATTGCCCATTAATTGTTGAGCACCCTTGGCCTTAAGTTTGAAGCAAGGCAAGCACTTGTGTAGGACTGACTTAAGAGTTTCCCTTATTCTCGGTATCCAATACCGTTGTCGAAGAGAAGAGGTAAGTAGCTGATTGGAAGCATGCAAAATTTTAACATGTTAACTTTCAATAATTAGTTTGGTAAGATGATGCTTAGGAGGTAAGATGAGCTGATCTCTTGACTGGAAGGGAGTTTCAGCCTTGTCAATTCTTCCCCCTACTCGGAGTAAACCTTCATTGTCGACAAATGGATGCAAAGATTTCAATGAGCTTTTAGTAGGAACGTGTCCTTTATCATTAAGTTCTGTTAACTCTGTGATATAAGCTGATTGTTGAGCAAGTTTAATGCAGCAGTGCAATGACTGCTGAAGCTCAAGTGCTGAGAGAGGACCTTGCCGTTTCGTGTTGCTGTTTCTACAGTTGAATGCAAATCTCAGCATGTATGGTGTCACTCTCTGCAGGCGTAACAATTTTGAAAAACGAGAAATGATATCATCACTTTCTGTAGTGACCATCAAACATGCAGTAGTGCGTTGCACAGTGGCATCTTGAATATCTAATCGTATGGGTTGTTCTGGCCAAGATGCAAAGGGTTGTGAGATCCAATCAGGACCTTTCCACCACAAATCATTTGAGGCAAGAGGTTCAGTTGAAACTCCTCTTGAAATGAGATCTGCTGGATTATCTTGAGTAGCTACATATCGCCAAGCAGCAGTTTGTGATAACTCTTGTATTTTGAAACTCTGTTGGCTACAAAAGTCTTCCATTTGTGTGGGTTGGATTTAATCCATGCTAGAACAATCATAGAGTCCGTCCATAGATAGTTCTGTGAAGTCTGCAGCTTAAGGTTAGCTACAACCTTGTAAAGTTTAGCGAGTAGTAAAGCACCACAAAGTTCGAGCCGAGGAATGGTTTGTTTCTTTAATGGTGCAACCTTGGATTGGGAGCAAAGAAGTCTGGTTTTCACCTCATTGCAGCTGTTCATAGAACGAAGATAAATACAGGCACCATAAGCCTTTTCTGAGGCATCGCAAAACCCATGTATTTGTATGTCCCTTAATGTACCTGTGATTAGGACGTGTCTTGGAATACGTATAGCATGAAGATGGACAGTGTCTCGCAGAAATTTAGCCATTGTTGGATGAGGTGAGATGGTATCAATTCATCCCAATCGAGTTTTTCCAACCAAAGAGATTGTAGAAACATCTTGGAATTTATGACAATAGGACTCACTAGGCCTAAAGGATCAAAAATATATGATATGACAGAAAGTATGCTTCGTTTGGTGTAGCTAGAATTTAGATTATCCTGAAGAGATGGATTGTCTTTTATCTGGAATTGATCTGTTCCAGGATGCCAGAGGAGACCAAGAGCATGCACATTTGCACTGCTATCCAATGAAAGTGGAAGTTGTGTCTCTCTGTGTTCCGGTGGAATGGATTTTAAAATATCTTCATGATTAGAACACCATTTCCTAAGTGGGAATCCACCACTGTCTAACATCTGAAGTAGCTGCCTCTGAATATGTAAAGCTTGCTGTAGATCATTATGACCACATAAGCAATCATCTACGTAGAAAGATTCACGGATAGCTTGAGAAGCTAGTGGATATTTAGCCTCTTCCTCTGAAGCTAGTTGATGCAAAGTCCTTATGGCCAAAAAGGATGCAGGTTTGGTACCATATGTGACTGTACTAAGAGCGTAGTCCTTGATAGGTTCATCTTTGTTTTCTCGCCAACTATTCTTTGGAGATCTTGATCATCAGGATGCATTTTCACTCGCCTGTACATCTTAGAAATGTCAGCTGAGAATGCAGAGCGATAAGTTCTGAATCGTAAAGTTATGGAGATAAGGTCATCCTGAATAATAGGACCTAACTTCAGCACATCATTCAAGGATAGTCCTGAAGATGACTGCGCAGATGCACCAAATACAACTCTGGTGCGAGTAGTCGTAGACAAAGGTTTGAAAACTACATGATGCGGAAGATAGTAACAAGGTTCGCCTTCCTTTGGTGGTGACACTTGCTTCATGTGCCCCATGGATTCATATTCAGAGAGAAATTGAGTGTAATCTTCTTTAAGTGTGATGTCGTTTTGAAGACGTCGTTCTAAGTGCATAAAGCGATTGATGGCTTGCTGTCTAGATTCACCTAAGCAATTTTTGTCCTCCTTGACGGGTAGACGAACTGTAAAGCTACCATCGACATTACGTGTGGTTGTTTTTACATAATATTCTTCACACTCCTTTTCCTCCTTAGTAAGAACATGCTGAGAAAATTCTTCCAAATCCCAGAAACGTCTTAACTGTGTATCAAGGTTATCAGTGCTGATGAAGAAATTATGCTGAGGCGAAGACTTAGCCTTGTACTTGTATGATGACCTTGGAATAGGGCCTGATATTATCCAACCGAGGGCTGTGTTGGTTAGTATAGGATGTCCTTGTTTCTTTAAGTTTTTCCCATGCAATAACTCGAAGAATAAGGAGCTTCCGATTAGGTTTTCAACTTCATCAGGAATGTTGAACCTAGGATCTGCTAATGGAATGCTAGAAGGAATATTCCAGTTGCACAAATTGATATGTGTGGAAGGTAGTTTTCCTGTTATACGAGGAAGTACTAGACATTCAATTTTAGTCTTAAAACCATGTACCATAGATTTCAGATTGACCTAAACATGGTGTGTGGTCGTAGAAATGGTGCCATTTATACCATTGATAGGCGTATCAGCTGTCACCTTGTTAAGCTGTAAGCGCTTCGCAAGATCTGCAGTTATGAAATTGGATTGACTGGCAGAGTCGAGGAGTGCTCTACATTGTATGAGATTGCCATATCTGTCTTCCACTTGCACTAGTGCGGTGGCAAGCAAAACCTGCTGTGTAGATTTTGATTTAAAAGAACGGTAGCTAGATGGCGCGTCAATTGTTCTAGTAGAATCATTTACAGGACTAGATGAAGTTGCACGTGAAGCATTTTCTCTGTTACTATCATGAAGTAACTTGCTGTGAGTGGATGAGCCACAATTGCAGTATGAGGCACGATTACATCTACTTGATATGTGATTAGGAGCAAAGCAATTGGCACAAAGGGGCTTGGATTTAATGAAAGTCCAACGCTTATGCACATTAAGGTTTTTGAAGTCATCACAATTATGTAGCATGTGATTGCACTGACAAAATGGACATACACGATCACTCGTGGATAGGTAAGAGTATTTACTGTCTCTGCTGTTGGGCTTAGCAAAGTGCAAGTCAGTCTTAGGCTTAACTACCGTCTTGTTACATGCAGTGTTAGCAAGCAATTCAAAAGAGTGTGCTCTTGCTTCTAAAAATTGCATAAGATCCTTCAAAGAAGGGAAGTTTTGAGAATCTATTTTACTCTCCCATTCTCTGCGTGCGGTGTCAGACAAATGCTCTAGGAGAAGTTGCATTAAAATGATTTCATGCAAAGGCACTTCAAGTTTTAATGCTTCAATGGCATTCAAGTTATTTTGAAAATGGTTGAACAAGGTACGTAGTTCATTTACTGTTTCCTTATGCATTACTTGTAGTGCTAATAATTTTTTATATGAGCTGTAGCTATTAATCTTGTATTGTTATAGCGTGAGCATATGAGATCCCATGCTACATCAACATTTTCACTAGTGACAGGTATGTTCTGTATCAGTGAATGAGCTTGTCCCTTGAGAGAGGAAAGTAAGTAGTGATATTTCTGAATAGCATCTAAAGCTTGGTTGTTTACCACTAAGCTTGTAAATGTGTCATAGAAATGTTTGAAATGAGTAACATCACCCTCAAATTTAGGTAATTGTATCACAGGCAGTTTGATAGCTTTAGCTGCTTGTGACGATTGCGACTGCACTCTGTGCTGCGAATGTCCAGAACCATTTTCCTGCTGTTCATGATCCTGTATTAATTCAGCTAACCTAGCCTTCAATTCGAGGTAGCTGTTTCTTGTTTCCTCCTCGTGTTCTGCATGCATATCTAATTCAGTTTCCGCTTCCACAAGAGATTCAATTTGGGTCTGAATAGCTTCATATTTGTCCCAAATTTCACTTAAGTTATCGAAATTAGCTCTCAATATGAAAATGTTGACCTGTTCTGGTAATTCATCAAGAAATTTTGGAACAAAGGTAAATTTTCTTTTGATTATACCCCTTCTTTTGACAAGAGCCTTCAAATCCTGCTCCACATTGAATGTTTATGAGACTTGCTTAAATGAGAGAAAGAAAGAAAAGGAATGTTCTGACCTGAAATGTGTTGCGATGCAGGCTACTGCGTCGTTGCGAATGAAATACTGATAATCTGCTGTGTAGATCCCGATGCCTGGCGTCCTGGGGCCCACTGAATCCATGCAGAAGAAACTGTTGCGATGCACAATAATATCCGCCCGTGAAGGACCAATGTTCGTGTCGTGATTAATTTAATTCGGGGGACCACCTTGATTTTAGCAGAAATCAAGGAAACTGATTTTGTGGACTGTACTCGATAGAGCTGTATTCATATCTCTAGATAAATTTATTGCACACGCTACATTTCTTATATGAATAATCATAAAGAAGACAATACATTTAACATTTAGATAAACTAAAAAACGTCTTTTCATTGCAACAACGTTGCACTCAGTCACACCACGAAACACAACACATATCTTCTACATGTCTCAAACATGTCTGACACGGAAACCGGAAGAAGCCTATTTTCATGCGCGCTGGCGGGTCACATGACCAGCTGGCCGCATAACCGGCGCCAAGTGAAATATTCATGCGCCCGACAAACAAATGACAATCATGGCGCAAACACACGGCGAGGCCGCGTCGTGGCTCATTGGTTAGACCGCTTGGCTCTCACCAAGGCGGCTCGGGTTCGATCCCAGGCGACCGCAATGTGAGATTTGTGATGGACAACACGGCGCTGGGCCGGGTTTTTCCGGGACCTCGGTTTCCCCCGCCATCTCATTCCACCGGTGCTCCATGTTCATCTCATGTATCATCAGTGTCACCGCCTGTGGTGCCATATGTAGTAAAAGCGGGCGTTAAACACTACACACACACACATATACACACACACATACACACACACACACACACATACACACACACGGCGATTGTAAGAAACAATTAATTTCCACAAAGCCAATTGTTTCATACTGATTTCTGTTACAACATATTCTTATAAAAACATGTTTTCCAATGTTCACTTATACTTTACAAAGCTTAGATAATTATCCCATATTGTTTTACTGAAATGAAGTGCTAAATGTGTGTTTTACTATTGGTTTCAAATTTTAAATATTTACAATGTTTCAAACCTTTTAATACGTTGACTATTTAGGGACCGTGTTTCAAAGCCCAGATAGGGCAACCAGCTCTTAATGGATTCAATAGAGATTAAGTCTACACATGAAATGTACAATAAGAATATACGTCAAAACGTTGTCTCTATTATCATTAAGTATATAACACCAGGATTTCTAACACTTCTTTGTACACAAGTAATAATTAGAGACATTTATGCGACACTTCTGGTTGGTGGGATATTCTCTAGCGTTTATCACCCTAGTTTAAATATTTTACAGAAACAACCTGGGGCGGTAATTAATTTAAACCTTCCCTTGACTCTAACAATGTTCTCACCTTCTAATTTCCCAAGAGCGTTATACCGTGAGGAAGAAGCTTTTCTCTGCTGACGGAAATGAGTTCTGATAGCAGCATTCTGAACCAGAAAGTAAGAGAGAATCGCTGGAGTGTAAACAGCCATCTCCTCTGCTTAAGTAAAGCTCAAGAAACAGAGATTTTCTGGGAAAGCCAAGCTGACAATCATTTGAACTAAAAACGACTTTACGTAGGTGCACTTTCATAGAAGAGAAACCAAACTGTGACAAGCCTTGCAAGATGAAGCCAGCACCACGATCCAGGGTTATAGGTAGTAACCTGGCAGGGAAAATTAACACAAAAGCAGCGCCACGGAGCAACATTGCCAGATGTACTCAAACTCGCAGTATGAGTTAGTGAGTTTCTAGAGTAACTACAAAATAAGAATGAAAAGGGGTTGATCCAGTACGGTTATCCTATTGTCTTGGTGTTGCCAGTTCCAAGTTCTAGCGCGCGACAATTTTTTTTTTTTTTTTTTTTTGTTTAATTTCCGTCTTCCAACGTTAAGTCATATCGGACGATGAATGAAATTGGAGAAATGATGCTCAAATAAGTCTGGGGTCAACGGAGCTTAGCTTTACCTGACATTCGTCTACCAGGATAAGGGAAACCCCCGGAAAAAAACCTTTATCCAGGTAACTCACCCTAACCGAGATTCGAAGTTGCAACCTCTTGAATGTAAGGCACACACGCTACCATCTACGCTACCGAGGTGGGCAAGACACAGATGGAAGATATATCTTTGTCCGAATCCACTTAGCAAGTATTATTCCGTGACCCTGTAGGTTCGTAGAATTAAAAGTGCAATTTGCCGAAATTCTAAATGTTCTTTATTTGCGTAGAAACACACTGCGTAGCTGCAGAATTACAGCACATATCACAATCTACAACGTCAAGGTCGATGACAATAACAAACAGCTTACTCAACTTCCACTGTTTACAACACTCTTGTTACATGTCTTTACAACTGTTTACTACTCAGAACTGACTCTTGGCGAGTCGTTGCTCTCTTAAATACCTCATTGATAAATTCGAGAAATTTCTGGAGCAAATAAGAAAAACAACTATCCTCTGTCAATCGAGATGTCACTAGAACCTCTCTTGCGTGAAACCCTATCTGGGCCGGCAAGTCACTTATCTCAAGCGCTATGTTTATCTGCATATGCCAGCACTGTCCGCCTGTTATCTTTATCTGCAGGCTCTTTGTGTACTGAAGCCGCGCTTATCTCTGGGCACCCAAATTTCTGTGCTTTTTGCCACGACAATACATATGCTGAGATGTACAGTGATACAGTGCTGACAGAGAAGTTTGATTAATATTTCAGCATATGTGTGAGAGCATAAATCATGATTATCGCATAATCTGAACCTTAAAACCTTTAACTGGACAACAGTTTGCTAACATAGCTATCGTTCATATGCACACAAAGGAAAATGATTCAAACTAGATGCGTTCTGCGAAAGAAGGTGTTTGCTATAGCGAAACAAAATATTAACATTTCAACGATTTGTGAATATAGTTTCTATCTTAATTATGCCATATTTGTATTCTGTCTGTATTAGACTTTAAACCAATTTTTATTTTATTGAAATAATTAATACGGAAGATATGAATGTGTATTTATGAAGTATTTTTACACCATAAATCACATGTACTAATGTATTGTTTTAGTCTTGCTGTAACATCGCTTCTTTCAAGCAGAAATTTGCGACCATCATAGGTTCTCCTATATTTGAACCCAAGAGATTTCAGAATATTATGCATAGTAATTCCAGACGCCATATATACTATATTCCCCGTGTTAAACTGGTTATCCTTTTGGCAGTTGGATATTTACCCTTATCATATAAATCATAAGTTGTTGTACGTGAAACACACTTTTGAGAATTATCTAAGTTGGTAGCACGCTTTTTAGCTGCCGGATGTTTCCCTGGAGATCTAAATATGGAAACTTCTCCTAACCGGGTACACTGTTTGCCTCCTTTAACAATGTTCCACACAGAATGAGCACTCACGTGACAAAGGCCGCGCTGTAGCTCAGTGGTTAGACCGCTTGGCTCTCACCAAGGCGGCACGGGTTCGATCCCAGGCGACTGCAAAGTGAGATTTATGGTGGACAACACGGCGCTGGGGCGGTTTTTCTACGGGACTTCCGGTTTCCCTCGCCATCTCATTCCACCGGTGATCCATCTTCATCTCATGTATCATCAGTGTCACCGCCTGCGGTGCCGTATGTAGTAAAAGCGGGCGTTAAACACTACACACTCACGTGACAAGCTTGTAACATTAATTCTCGACTCTGAGCGAAATTTGTACTTTGTAAAATGGATGTAATTGACATCTGTTTAAAAAAGGAATACACATTAACAAGAATATTTGTTGCCTACTTATGTAAACTCTCACGAGGTATTTTGCAGTTACTACTAGGCGCACCAGTACTGGACTAACTAAGCCACTCACTAACTTTGCAAAGCACGTGTCCATTATTAAAAGACCACCACTTTACTGAATGCAGGGAACAAAATGCAACTATGGCGTAGTGTTGCGTGTATAGGCTGAGCAAGATTGGGAAATTACTATAATCATTATTATGTAACATTTATTTCCTGTGCCCTGAGTTTGGGAAAAACTGTTTGTTTATGATTAAGCGTAAATTCTGCTGACTGGCAAAACATGTACTTTTGACTGGTGAATCATACATCCTGCTGATCAAGGGAAATAATGCACAGGTGGCCAGTAACAGGCCTCAACTTGTTCTCCATGTTGTAAACAATGAACCACACATCCTGTTGGTCAAGGGAAATAATGCACAGGTGGTCAGTAACAGATCTAAACATGTCCTCAATTATGTAAACAATGATTGCAAAATATGGTGCAATAGTTGGGAAGAAATTAACAGTTAGCGTGGAAATCGCTGATTTGGCTTTTGGGCAGGACCCCTATTTAAGCTTGGTTGAGTTAGCACCCGGGGAACTTGACAGATATATTTCAGAGGGGACTTGCTGATGGTCTCTGTAAAGATTAACAAGAGCTTATTTTAAAGTGCTGCTACGAGTAAGATCGCTAACAGGGAACACCAGGCCGTACATCTCTTGCCAGTCGCACAAGGTTCTGCCATACAAACAACGCATCTCTAAAGGTATAATTGCATCATGTTATTATGTATTTAAATGTTACTAAAGCGCCTCTGATCTCATCCAGATCCAGGGAGTGACCTGTAGAAACGCTAGGTATCTCTGAAATGCAGTTACTCAGTTCATTTTGTATTAGATGTTTTTTCTGCTCTACCTTATCCATTACTACGCTCCCAGCTACATGCGGTTAAAGGTTAAAACCCCTTACCTTTTAAACCCCTACAGCACCTGGTAGTTTTGTCATGTAGCATATGATCTCAGCACTGGGTTCCAAACCCTGTACCTTTGCACCTCTCACAATTCCTATCAACCCCCTCCCCCCAAAACCGGCATGTAACTATAGCAAGTGTGTGGTTTTCTTCATTGACTGTTAATAATTCTTTTCTTTCTGGTAAGGTGTCTTATCTTTCCATATCTCCGAAACCACATGTGGTACAAACATGTGGGTTGGACAGTCATCCTCAGGTAAAATAGCTCTGTAACATGGGAAAAAACAAAATAATTCTTTAATTGGTGTATTTAGAGCGCGCAAAGAAATTAGCCGTATGGTTCAGCAAAGCGAGCCAGTATGCGTGCTTAACTGTACAACATTGCACGCATCGCATTAGCTAGTAGCGATAGAACAGCCACGTCTAGCCCCATCTTATGTTCATTCCTATTTTGCAGCTACCTTAGTGTTCTTGGACGCAGTTATTCCAAGGAAATAAAGACATTTTGTTTTCGACTGCCCAGTGAGTACACTTTATGGAAGTAATTTTAATGAATTTGGTATTTCAACTCTGACACATTTGTATACATTTGCATGTTTCAACCCTATTGAACTTCTAAAGAGCGATTAGGCCCCTTTTCTGATATACATGGTTTTGATACTAGGGATGGAAATAATATGATACCTCCTAGATTTCGCTTACAGAAATATCTTGATTCTCATCTGCATCTTGAATTTAAATTATGCAATAAATTACTTAAAATGTAAGACAAATCCTGACAGCGATGTTTTAATACAGGAGTTTAAAAGTAGGATTTCATCATTATTATCATCATTATTAAAATATTATCAGAAATCATTGTTTTACACAAGAGCACCGAACTGCCTACTGTACTGTCCTCCACAGTGAGCCGACCGCTCGTAGTTTGTCGGCCGGGCTCTCGAGGAGCCTGTTGCCATGTTCCCTTCTTAGGCGCTTGTGGGCGCTGAGGTGCTGGAAACGAGGTTTGCTCATAAGTAGCTAGGTACCCTGAAGTGAGATCGACGTAAGCGGCTCCAGCTGCATGTGGTGAGTGGTCCCTTTCTTCCATGGTAAAATTTTGTTTAAATGTATTTCTTGTTTCTGGCCTGGCGCCTGTGCTCATAAATTTGTACTGTTGGGGGTTTAATATACGGGGAACTAAACTACTAGTAAGGAAGGGATAAAGAGATATGCTTATATCTGCCTGTATGTCATGATAGTATCAAATAAATAATTCTTAGAACAGATCCACAAAAATTTTAATTAGGAACTCCTTCACATAGTATTTGGTGTTTCCGCATACCTTTTCTAATTTTTCTCCATCGGGACCTCGTTATCTTCCCGTTTCCCTTTTCAATAGTTTAAGTTTGCTCCTTTACCTCTGGTGAGGATTGGCGCAACAGGAAAGAAAGCCTCCGAGGCCTGATACGCAGGGGGATTTCAAAAGGTCCCCACACCCTCCCCCGACAGATTTATGACACTACATATCAGTACAGTTACAGAACATTCAAAAACATTTTGACGGCTTCGACATTTGTGAATAAATCTTCTCGGTTTTAGCGTACAGATCGCATGTTTCTTCAACGCGTTCTCTGTCACACACATTCGCTGTCCTTGTACAACAGTATAAGGGAGCACATTCCTTTCAGGGACCTTCTTTGCGTTGCTGGACAGTACACAGGTTGATGATGCTCGTAAAAAAATTGTGTTAGCTGAAGGATCCATCTGCCTTGAGAAACCCCAGCACCTAGAGTTTTGGTCCCACACTGAGTGACTTGGGTAGTAACGGGAAACTTACACATACATTTAAAGGAATGTTGGGAATGTCATAAAGGGAGAGGACTTGTTCGGTGTCCTGTGTCAAAGAAGGATATAGCCTTATAAAACCTGGCTTTCCTTTTTTCAACGTAGCCGTTTATCTTCTTGTTTAAAGTTACTAATTAGCATTGTTTTAGCGAAGCCTCTTTTGTTTTAATACAAATTATAAGCAATTAACAAACAAATAAACAGATATAACTAACAACAAACCTTATATAAAATAGAAGTTGCTATATATGTAAATACCATAGACCTAAGTAATGTGGATAACCTATTTCAACCCTTAGGATAGTGATTTTGGAAACTTTCTGTTCTCTGCTCGGCTAATCAAAGACGTTGGCTGTACCATTACATACAAAGGAGATAAATCAATCCTTCCTACATGAGGGTCATTAACCATTCTGTAATTGGTATCAATATAAATAGATATTTCGTTTGTTCTTAATGGCGTATTAACAAGAATAAAAATATCATTGAAGCGCTAGATTGCACGGGGGTGGTCCGACCTCAACATGAAGATGGCAGCAATCGTTATTAAAAGCTTGTGAATTACGTTGTTCATCTGTTGACAGTTACGCACCAAAGTTTCAGCCGTTTTGGACCTTCAGTTGTTACGTAGCAGTTGTTTGAGTGAGTTGATGTGGGTGCTTTTATGAAAATGGACAAAATCGAGTATCGAGTTGCAATTAAATTGTTGTTTTTGAAAGGCAATATGCCTACGCAAATCAAAGATGAGTTGGATTCTATGTGTGGAGACTTTGCACCATCATTTACCACAGGGAAATTTTGGGCAGCTGAATTTAAACGTGCCCGTATTAAATTGGGAGGCGATGAATGTTCGGGACGGCCAAAGACTGCAACTACCGACGAAAGCATCGCCAAAAATAAAAAAAATAGTGCTCGGCGACCGCCGAATTAAAGTGGAAGAGATATCAGACGCTATGAATATGTCACAAGATCTTTGTCAAATATTAAATCAACATTTAGACACGAGAAAGCAGTCCGCGTTCATTTTCGAAAGAACAATTCCAACGCTCTGTTGACGCAGTTTAGGTGCAAGAAATCTGAGTTTTGGTGCCGATTAATTATTGTAGATGAAACTTGGATACAGCATTATATTCCCGAAACAACACTGTTTGGACAACAGTGGTCCGCAAAGGCGAAACCGGCTTCAAAAAAGTAAAAAGTGATTTTTTTCGGCTGGGAAAGTGAAAGGAACTGTTTTCTGGGCTAGTCATGGAGTTTTTTTAAATCGATTATCTTCAAAAAGGAAAAACCAATAAAGGAGCATTCTACGCATCATTACTTGACAAACTGAGGCAGAACTTCCGGGAAAATGGGCATAGTTGCAGGAAAGAAAGTCCTGTTTCAGCAAGACAACGCACCGCCTCACACCTCGCATGCAGATACTGATCTTGCTTCATTGTATTTTCAGCTATGTAGAGTCTCCCGGGGCCACTGACAGACATTACAGAACATACCATGACCGATGTAGGTGTTTGTCTGCTCTATACAACTTGGATGGAATTCTTCACTTGATCTTCACCTCACAGATGAGGATTTTCGATCAGAAATCTGAAATATAGATTCATCTGAGAAAAAAACCTTTTCCCAGTCATTAGCTAACAAATTTTGTGATCCCTTAGCCCATTCCAAAAGTTTTAATGTCATTCGAGGAGTAACTTCTGCTTTACGGCGTGGTCTGTGAGCATTTAAGCCTTGTCGTTCAAGTGATCTGCTTACAGAAGATGGAGTAAAGTGACACCTATGTCTTGGAGCTGAACAGCTAACTGCCTATTTGTGCATCCACGATTCAACAGCACAATATTTTTCAGTTTTCTAACTACTCTGTCATTGATTTTGCGTTTCTGCTTACATCTTCCAATACGCTTTGGTCCGTATACATGTGAATTACCTGCCGCTTGCTCAAACTTCTAGCACTTATCACTATTATGTCACCGAAGGTTCAAATTTTATTTTTAGAACATGTATCTTTTATAAATTTAGCAATACTCAGTACATATTTCGTAGAACACCAAAGAAACGATACTGTAAACACTAAGCATACACCAAAGCAAATATGGGTACAGCTGTCTAAAATACATTGTTGTCCAATTTATGGAAACATGTTAACAACATTAGTATGCAGTATATCATAAATTAATACACAAGAGCTTAAACAATACGCAAAACTGTGTTAGGTTTTAAAAAGTGTTATTTTTATCTCTTTTCTAAGTAAAAACTGAAAATTAAGATTTTATCTAATTACATTGGGCAACAATGAAAATGTTTCGGGCTTAAATATAGTGAATTTACGAGTATTTCCATCTGCTGAATTCCAAAATCACCATAGAAATGATAGATTAGCTCTTGTTTTGAAGATAAAGTGACATTTCATTTTTAGAGTGAAGATTTTAAATTTGGGGGAATATTTTTTGGGAGTTGGCACACCTGTCAAATAACATCACAGAAGTATACCGCAGGATTGGAAGCAGGCTATAGTCGTTCCTATTTATAAAACAGGGGATCGCACCAAAGCGACAAATTATAGGCCAGTTAGCTTGACATCAGTAGTAAGTAAACAAGTCGAGCATCTTATAGAGCAATACTTAAGACGAGAATGGGATAATTCACATTGGCTCTTTGAAGGACAACATGGGTTTCGGAATGGACACTCTTGTGAGAGCCAACTAGTAGCTATTTGTCAGGATGTAGCTGATGCACTCGATGCAGGCGGTAAAGTGCATGCAATAGTTATTGACTTTACTAAAGCGTTTGACCTTGTACCTCATGGACCACTTATAGAAAAACTTTGCAATATGCAAATAGACAACAGAGCGATTATTTGGATTCGGGAATTCTTGAGCGGACGAACCCAAAGAGTGCGCGTCGGAGATAGATTATCGTCCCCTACCGAAGTAACCTCAGGTGTCCCCCAGGGTAGTGTGATCGGGCCGTTGCTTTTCTTAGCATATGTAAATGACTTATGGAAAGGGATAACATCACAAATTCGGCTTTTTGCGGATGAATGTATAATCTATAGAAATATCAAGACCGAAGGTGACGTTAACAATTTACAAGAAGGTTTAAACAAAATTCAACTCTGGGCGCAATCCAATCAAATGGAGATAAATCCAAGTAAATGTAAAACAATTATATTTTCAAGGACAAGAGCAGAAGAAAATGTGATGTATAAATTAGATAACAAGAGAATACCTAGGGTAAGTAGCACTAGATATCTAGGTGTAATAATAAATGAAAGATTGGAATGGGGGGAACATGTAAACTCGGTCACTGGAAAAGCCTGCAAAGCATTACACTTTGTAATGAGAATATTAAAACGTAGCAATGGGAAATCGCGAAATTTAGCTTACACATCCTTAGTCCGACCAATATTAGAATATAGCGTGGCATGCTGGGATCCATATCGGGTTGGTCAAAAACAAGCACTCGAGAGAGTCCAAAAACGAGCAGCTAAATTTGTCGATAGAGGAATGCGATTTGAAAACCCTACAGGCACTGCTAACTCCTGGGAATCATTGGAGAAACGTAGAAAACGGGCAAGGCTATGTGCAATTTTAGAGCATATAAGGGGGAACCTGCATGGAAAGATATAACAAAGCGGTTGTTGACACCATCATATAGGGGAAGGAATGATCACTCTAAAAAAATAAGAAATAGGGAACAGAAAACTGATATAGGTAAATTTTCCTTTACCAATAGAACAATTAATGACTGGAACAATTTGACTGCAGAGCTACTGGAGACTTTGCCTCCAAATGTAAATAATTTCAAAGAGAGGTTAAAAAGAAATCCTGTATAGTTACCATAGTGCATGAAAGGAATTGTATATATGTTGTAAGGAATTGTATATTATATTGTTACCATAGTGCATAGCCATAGTGCATGAAAGGAATTGTATATATGTTTGTAAGGAATTGTATATTATATTGTTACCATAGTGCATAGCCATAGTGCATGAAAGGAATTGTATATATGTTGTAAGGAATTGTATATTATATTGTTACCATAGTGCATAGCCATAGTGCATGAAAGGAATTGTATATATGTTTGTAAGGAATTGTATATTATATTGTAAGGAGTTGTATATTATACTGTAAAGAATTGTATATCATACTGTAAAGAATTATATATTATATTGACAGCGCTGCCACCGGGCCATGCTCTAAGCAGTGAAATAAAGTATCTATATATTTTAGAAATTAAGTGATGCAAAAGTTAAGGAAGGCATTTTTGTCGGACCACAAATAAGAGAACTTGTAAAGGATCCTGCATTTGACCAAATTTTGAAGGGGAAGGTAAAGGAATCTTGGGAAGCCTTCAAGGGCACTGTACATGGATTTTTAGGCAACAAAAGAGATGACAACTACAAGCATTTCATGACAGTGCTCCTGCAAAAATATCGTAACCTTGGATGCAAAATGTCCCTTAAGATCAATGTTCTCCACTCCCACCTAGACCTTTCCCTCCTAGTTGTGGAGCTGTTAGTGATGAGCATGGGAAGAGATTCCATCAGGACATTTCTGTTATGGAACAAAGATATCAGGGTTATTGGACTGAAGTAATGCTTGCGGATTACTGTTGGTCTTTGTATGGGGATTCTGCGGAACTCCATCATAAGGGACAAACTAAAAGACGACGAAGTCAGTAGGCCACCACATGATTCTCTTCAGACACGACTATCTGCGAAATAGTTTTCCAGCAATTCAGATCTCTTAGCATGTAATTTCCAGTTAAAGAAATCATATGCACTTTCACTGTTGTTAGCATTTATGTAATTAAAATGTATCCTTTTCTCTCAATACGTTAATATCCGATACTTCCACCTCGTGTATGCCATAGAAATAGAGCTAATAACAACTTTTCATTGTCATATTTTCTTTTGTCAGCCAAAAATTAGTAAGAATTGCCTCATGAAGTGCTCGAAACATTCGACAATTATTTCGTTGTTTCCCAGTGCAATTTGCAAACCTCTGTATATGTAAAGGAGGTTTGGTGCTATGTTTAATGGGGACGTCCTGTAAGCTCTGAAAACAAGTGAACTACTGCAAATTACAAATACGCAGCGTTACGGAAATTAATAGCTGGAATAACTTGCTCTAAAACACACTTGTGTTGCATTCTCACCTATAGGTAATGGGTTCATTTAAGTGCCAGACATTAGCCGCATTCTGTGGCAGTCTAATGCTTTGTTTTAGAGCACCACTAATGTGTCGCAGAATGCTGTTATAAGTAAAGTTTGTTCTAAACAGCACGTTATGTTTACATTCTGTAATTTTTAGAATTATATTTTTCTTTTCCTAATTCCTTACAGTTAACAGCTATTGTCAGATTTCATTGAACTGCTTAATTGTTTTAAAGTTTTGATTGCCCATATTAAAATGAAAATCCCATTAATATTTACTCATATTAAAAAAACTTAAACTGTCGAGTTATAAAGTATTATCTCTTCGGAGATTATGTAATTCAGTGTCTAGAGTTTTCATCTCTGGATTGGTTTTCGTGTAGGTATAGAGCAATGGTCCAGGCTTCTAATTCTGGTTTTATTATGTATTATTGGCATAAACGTCATTTTCCATCTTTCATTCATCTGCAGTTCTCATTTTTCTGTTTCTGGGCAATATAACTTACACGTGAAAGTCACAATGTTATCTCATGCTTTAACGTCATTTGTTTGACACAGAAATTATGGATTTGGTAATACAGCAATCCTGATTTCTAATTTGATATACTGTTGAGTAATGAAAAACAGATTGAAGCAGATTGTCGTGAACAAGTTGATGAAGCAGTTTTAAACCCTTCTGCTAAAGAGGAGTAGTAGGAGGTTCTAAAATTTAAAATAACGTCAGATTCATTAGCTACACCTATCCGAACCAATGAACCCTCCTCGTTCTAGAACACATTCCACAAACATTAAAATGTTAGACGAAGTTTGGTATTACATTTACAAACATGGAGAAGCTTATTATTTAATTTTACAGTAACATTTACAGACACTTTGTATTTAGTACCAGATATGAAGCGTATATGCAAGGGTTAGTACTTATATTGTGTACAATATGAAATCAATACTTTGTTATATTTAGTATTTCATTTATGTCAATTTTCTGTAAACAGCTTTTTAAGTAACCATTAGTGTGTTTCAACTTAACGTTGGGTGCGCCAAAATATTGCTTTGCATCAATGGCGGTACGTGGAATATAACTAAAGAACGTTCTAAGAAGAAGCTGATAATAATGTCGCGGCAGCCGGCATTAAAGTTTGGGCACTTTTTTTTTTTTTTTTTTTTTTTTTTTTTTTTTTTTTTTTTTTTGCAATTTACGTCCTCCAACGTTAGGACGATGAATGGAATGGGTGAAATGATGCTCAAATGAGCCCAGGGTCCATAGAGCTTAGAGTTACCCGACATTCGTCTTTCAGGATACAGGAAACCCCCGGAAAAAACCCTTATCCAGTCAACTCGCCCAGACCGAGATTAAAACTCGAGACCTCTTGAACGTGAGGCAGACACTCTACAACCACGCTACCGAGGCGGGCTTGGCGCAAATAGATAACACACGTCGGATAGTGTTTCACGGTAATGAAGAGTTTGCGTAAACAGTTAAAGATAGCGCGGCTAGTGTACACAAAGAGCTGGCAAATAAAAATAGCTATGATATAGGACTTCCGGCATAGATATGATTTCACTTTTGGAAGGTTCCAGTGATATCTTGAGTGACAGAAAAAGTTGTTTTTATATTTGTATGAGATACCTCTCGAATTTATGAATGAGATATATAAGCGATTGTGACACGCCAGCGGACAGTTGTAAAACAGTGAGTAGTAGTAAAAAGCTGTGAAGTGTTGTAACGAGAGCTGAAGCTGTAAAGTAAATTGATCGCTGTTAGTTACTGTCATCGACCTTGGAAGATTGTGTAAGAATTGAACAGTGTATTTCTACGGAAATTGAGCACATTTAGAATTTCGGCAAATTGGAGTTTTAATTCTACGATCTCACAAAGACAAATAAGTACAAATACAAGACTTCAGTTATATGGTATGTTGCCTTGCTGTACCATAAATTTACTTGTAATGTGATAATTTACACTGAACTGACAATCATTTGTATTTTCTTTTTCATGTTCTGAAAAGAAAAGTGAATGAAATTTCAGAGTCATGGCATAGCAAGAAGTTCTTAACATTGTTACTAGAGACTCGGAACTTCTCTCTCTCTCTCCCTCTCTCTATATATCTCTCTCTCTCTATCTCTCTCTCTTTCTACTATTCCTGCCTTTATATCCTATGTTAAAGTTTATTGGTAATATCAGTTAATTTTGGAACGTATTGTCTATGTGGGGTGCTGTGGAGTCATATACAGTGTGTTTTGGTTGCTTGGGTTTGTCTAAGTTAGCTACAAAATGGGAATGAACATAAGGCGGGGCTAGGCATGGCTGGTCTATCGCTTATAAACCAGGGCGGCGCGTGCGACTTTCTTCGCGCGCTCTTAAGATACCAATTAAAGAATTATTTTGTTCATACTATGTTACTATGTTACTATTTTTTCTGAGGATGACTCTCCAAATCCCATACTTCTAGCACATCTAAAGTAAGACCTGAAGCTTTCCTGTCGACGAATATGCTCACTATCTTCTCGGGCAGCCAGTCAGCTGAAAATACGATTAGAAATCGACGTTTCGGGAGTGTGCATCTCTCCCATCATCAGGATATTTATAAAATGTTATAACCACAAATGAAACACTGGATATAACACGGCTATAAACAAAGACAAATAACTATCAAAATTCGCATTATTGAACAAAAGACTGTTTTCAGTAAATGAAATGCCAGGTCAGGAGATGGCCTGAGTATAGAAAATTGTGTCAAAGAAACGTAACTACTTAACTTGATTATCAAGCTGTATTGATCTTTGCTTCTTAATTAGATGGATTTCCATTTTTAAGGCCGGTTTCCAAGAGGGGCTGAACTGATATCCAGCATCACGATTAAGTGTGCTCCTTTCAGAGGAAATCCCCAAAGCCTCCTTAATTCTCCGCTCCCAGTAACTGTTGCATTTTGCTTACTTATTTAAGGAAAAACAATAGGAGAAATTACTTTATGACCGTAGTTTTCTTAACTGGTTTAAGCGAGCTTTTGCATAAAATATTAAGCTATCTATAAGGTATATTAAGGAGGTACCTGAAACTGTGGAGAGCTTTGTACCTCTATCCTAGAGCTCATAAAGATGCTGGTCTATGAACTACTTTTGATCCATATATTGTTGCAAGTCAACCAAACATTTTGGAATGGACGGAATGAGATGAGAGGGGAGATATAGTGGAAGGAAACAGGACACAGGGGGCAGCTTATGTAAAATTTCCTATGGCCGTTTGTGCAACCGACTTTCCTTTTTTTCTGCTGATTTATATTTTCCAATCAAACGAGAAGCGACGTGAAATGGAGAAACAAAATTCTTGGGTTATCGTTACCCTGCCCTCTTTGTTTAGGAAGCAGGGAAACCCGCGATAAGGATAGAACCCGTATCTCTCTTTCATGCTAATGCAGCGCCATATCCCTGTTTTCTCTTTACCTATCTCTGTTTAAGCCATTTATAAATTCTATGCATGCTATCTAATAACGATAAAATCCTGTAAGTGGAGGTGAGGTAAAGAGTGAATACTATTTGAAATTATCGTGTAGATCCTATAAACGGGGACATGAGTTGCCCCGTCTCCTTCGCATTACGTGCATCTGCTAACTCGGACAGAGAAAAAGCCATTACCTCCACATCACAGAGTGAACATTGTCTTGTTTCTTCTTAGATCCGTATGTTACAGAAAGTGCGGCTCTTAAGTTACATTCACAGCTAAGGTGAATATTATTAATCTCTCACAGCACCAGAATACAAATGGACGAAAATCGGGGCAATTCATAGTGAGAAATTGAAAAGGTGTGTTCATGCAAATATCATAACCGTGGTTCAAACTAGATATTCGGCTTTCTAACCATAGCAAACCCTGCAAGTTTGTACAAGGTATACCGTGTGACACGCATTTTGTAGATTGTGAGTTCCACGCGAATGGCCACCTGGGGCAGTTTTAGAGCGGTTTTGCCACAGCGTGTTTTTTGATTCGCTATCGGCAATTGTCATGTGCCTTGAGCACGGTATATATTGAGCGTATGTTGCTAAGTCAAAGCTTTTGCAGGAGTCATTAGATACGGTAGTTAATGAGAACAGAAGGTGCAGCAATTATTTGATATCGCAGCGTTCGGTGGAATTAATGATGAGCTATTAGAAGATTTTTAATTAACATTAAGACAAAGAAATATCCCCCAAGGAAACGTGGAAAATCGGAGACTAGGTGTAGATAAATTTACAGATGAAGAATGCCAACTCTACTTTCGTTTTGATAAAATGGCTCTACGAAGGCTAGTAGAGACTTTACATATCTCACCTAGAATTGCAACAAGTACAATATTCTGCTAGAGTTAAGTTTGAATAAACAATTTACATCGTTCGTATGGGTATATTCTAGGTTGTGTTGTACTGAGAGCACATTTACTATTTTAGGAGTGGAAGGTTTGTGCATATATGAGGGAGGACCCAAAAGAAATTGGATTGTTGTCATAAAAGCTTCATTGATAAACCTATTTCCAAAATTACTTCAGTCACCTTCAAAATACTCTCCGTTACATGCGATGTACTTGTCAAGTCTCTTTTCCCACTGTTGTAAGCATGTTTGGAACTCTTCAAGTTTGATATTGTCCAGTGCCCTTTGCGAAGCTGTTTTTACCGCCTCCACATCGTCATAACGCTTCCCTTTTGGCATTTTTTCATTCGTGGAAATAGGAAGAGGTCGCACGGGGCTAGGTCCGACGAATAAGGAGCGTACTGAACGACAGACCACCTCTGAGATGCCAAATAGTGGGTCACTCGTAAGGCCATGTGTGCTGGAGCGCTGTCGTGATGCAGACACCAGTCACCTGACCGCAAAAGTTCCGGGAGTTTCCTCCTCACATCCTCTCGCAGACGCCTTAAAACATCCAAGTAAAAGTGCTGTTTAACAGCCTGGCCAGGGGGTACGAATTCCCAATGCACAATTCCACGAACATCAAAAAAAGGCAATGATCATCATCTTCACATTTTACCTCACTTGCCTTTTTTCTTTTCTTTTTCTTTTTTCTTTTTGGTCTGGGAGAGTTGGGAGGGCTCCAATGGCATGACGCTTGCTTGGTTTCGGGGTCACACCCGTAACACCAACTCTCATTCCATGTAATGACTTTGTTCAAGAAGTTCGGATCACGTGCAATCTCTGTTTTCAAGCCCTGACACACATTCATGCGGATGGTTTTGTGCTCCTGTGTGAGAAGGCGCGGAACAAATTTAGCAGCAACACGTCTCATGTGAAAATCCTCCCTCAAAATCCACTGGCACGTGTTCCAACTGATTTCTGTCGCTGCTGACATTTGGTCGATCGTTAGGTGACGATCCTCCTTGATCTTCTGGCGGACCTTTTCAATGTTCTCTTCATTTCGTGATGTTGAAGGGCGTCCAGAACGAGCTTGGTCTTCAACACACACCTCACCACGTTTAAAGCGCACAAACCACTCGAAAACCTGCGTGCGGCTCATAGCGACCTCCTGGAAAGATTCCTGAAGCATTTTGTGTGTCTCCGTTGCAGCTTTGTAAGCAGGAAACAAAATTTCACACAAACTCTTTGTTCTTTTAAAGTTGCCATAATGACTTCGCTGAGGTAACTTGCCAATAGTCAGAGAAACACAATACCGCACTTGCAGGTTCAGCTCTACACTGACGCCGTCTGCACAGCTGTTTTATGAGGGTCTCTACTAACACCATCCAGCGTGATAACCCTGCACTACGTCTAAGAGTGGCAGCGCCCTCGTAGTCCGGTTTCTTTTGAGTGCCCCCTCGTTTCTTCGGTGCCCAACATATCCCAACAGGCTGTCATGATTTTGGCGTATCTTCTTGTTATTTATCAGCAATAGCCAATGGAACGATGATGATAATATATAGAAATAAAGTTCACATATTAAGAAATCTGTCTAACCTGACATGACTTGACAGAAATAAATTGCAATATTATGCACATGCTGTATCATTAAAGTGTAACAGTACTTTTGGGTTATGTTTGAAGTATGAAAAGTTTATAAATTTATAAAAACTAATTATGTGAATATATTTAATAATTTAAATATATAAAAATGTATGTAATCGTGTGATTGGCCGAAATAATAATTATATGACGTAATATGACGTAATATGACGTAATGTGGTGACGTACCATTGGATCGGCCAATCACAAAATGAAGGGAGAAGTAACGATAGTTACGATAAATCAATAATCTGGCTTCATGATGGGAAAATGACGCGGAGAAGATAAAAGTTTTGAATAGTAAGAGATAAATCAATAATCTCGTTTTAAAGAGAGAGAGATTTTTGTTGTAACGGTGGAGTGTGATGAATACTGGTACTAGACCAGGAACGTTTAAGTTATAATTTGAATCTGTATAAATATAACCAATTACAGAATTTGACTTCTTTATTCCGAACCACGCCTGAAAAACAGATGTCTCATGACTCTTATTTAGAATAAGATGATACAATTGGTGACCAGAGGAAATAGATAGCCGCAAAAACTCACACGAGAAGAGAAAGAATTGTGTGTCCAACAGAAATCCTGTCCCAAATTGCGCCCGAACGGCTGATGAAGACGAAGATAAATTAACTACGGACACAAATTCCTGTTCCAAAAGGGAGCACCAAAAATATTTTTGGGCCTTCAGGTAGATGTTAGAGCTTCAGCAGGTGATTCATGTTCTCCTTTATTGCACGGAAGGAAAAAGAGTTTTCAGTTGCAGCTAACATATTTGCAATTATTTGTTTCCATACACCTTCATATAAGTTGGTTAAAATTAGTTTCCGCATCAATATGAGCTCGTCATTAATGGTAAAGCGTAATGTTTTGGGGTCATTTTGTAACAGAAGTGCTAACCGTGAAGCCTCACGTTAAATGGTGAACTATAGCGTGTCGATTAGCGGTTATCTGTTTACAGCAAACGTGTGCATGTGCAGAATATCGCTCACGTGACACTAATGTTTAAACTAATTGCCAAGAAGTTCCTATTTTATATTGGTACCCCTTCGTTCGACACGTACTTCTAAATGATAACTTTGGTCACTATATACCTATTTGATACACAGAATTCTTTGGGGTTCAGAGTGTAATCGCTCATTCATTTTGTGTAATTTGTTTATTTTTTGCGCTCGTAGATATATCATCGTATATCAACTGATCAACAAATTTGTTACACTCAAGCCTTAAAAATAAATATTAACATGTGTAGTACGGAGGTGTAATACGACAAAATGACTTTAATTAGAATAATGGAATTAAATAAGGCTTTGTTGGTGTAGCTATCTATGCCAGTGAATAATAATTTTAAAGTACCTAAGTACGTTAAATAACATAGCAATGATATAGAACACCAATGCGTTGAATGCAGAAAGCTACTAAGGGGTTATAAGAACAAAATTTGGTTCAAAATTGAGCTATAATTTCAACATCCTTAAGAGAAAACACACAAATATAACAAGCAAACATTTAGGAATCAAATATACTGAAGTTTGTATATTATATGTCATATCACACTCAAAAGTCATAGCGCCACTCTTAAGTGCACATTCTTTTGGATTTTAAAACTTTTACATTAATCTTTAAAATGTTTTTCAGCTACATGGAGCATTGTACTTGTAATAAACCCAAGGATTATTGAATTATTTTACTTATAGTTATAAAATATGTTACTTATCAGGAGTACTTACCAAGCTACTGTATTTATATTTTAAGATAATTATAAAACACTTGTGCTATATTTTGAGAGATAAGGAACATCATTTTATTTAAAATTGAGTTAAGCCGCTATGCCTGTCCGAAGACACCTCAGCTTGAAATACCTATACATGCTCTAAAATCGTATTAGCCATATAAGTAAGCAATTTATGGTACTCTAATTAGCCTCCTAAAGTGAACATACTAAAATAGGTATGTTCGTGCACCAAGATGACGTCATTTAGAAGTAACAAATATTTTCAGACTTAAGGTTTTACTTTTATGGCGTACACGAATACTGTGTGCTCATCTTTGTATCTTGGCTTTCCTGTCCACCATTTCTCACTTCACTTGACTTTTATCTGCTTGTCTGTTTAAGTGTTGTAAATTTTGGTGCCCGTCTCATTGTTGCATGACAGGGAGAAGGATGTAGTCTCTCTCTCCGTCTCTAGAACGTTCCTGTGTAATGAGCAAGCCTTCAGGAACAGAGGGACCTGTTGACTTAAATGGCTCCGGGGAACTTCAAAATTCTTTGTCGTAACTCCTAGACCGATCCCCCGCTGCACGGGACTTCCCCTTTCCTCCGGACTTTACAACCATCTTTCACGACCTTGCGGTACACTTGTTCAGTTTATCGTTTTTATTTGTTAGTTGGCCATCGAGGCTATAGCTACTAGCCCAGAGAAAGGCTGCTTCGGGAGTTGTGACGTATTTCAGGCGGGAGCGAGGCCTGCAGTGCGTGTGACGTCAGGCAAGAGCCGTGTAGTACCAAGCTGCCTTTATAAATGGGGCAGTGACTACAGAATTTGAGGGTTTCAGTCAGTCTAGTGCACTCAATGACAACAATTTAGCTGCCACGTACCTAATGGAACTGTTAACTTTACAATGTGAAGATTTATTGAAGCACAAATATACACACAAGGAAGACTTGCGTGATTTTTACAAGAATGTCCCACAAACCACATTTTCGAGGTTGTGTTCACTTGTCGCACGGACATCGTGTATGTTTGGGGCTCGACATATGTGTGCGAACAGTTTTTTTTTTCTGTTATGAAATTAGCTAAGTCCAAACCCCGAAGTACCTTGTCGAATCACAATCTAACATGCAGCCTTCGATTACAGATTTCCCAGACATTACATCCTGATATTGATAAAGTAGTTAAAGAAAAACGAAACAGAAGGTGTGGGGAAAAAGTCCACGTAGTTTTGTTGTGAATGGGTCTCCTCAAATTTGCATTGAAGATTCCTATATGTTTTATTTTATTTACTTTATAATATGCCTCACCTTCAGATAAACTCAAGTTTGAAGTTGTATATATTTTCTAAAAGCACAGATTCAAAATGTAATTGTTTATATACTGTAACTAATTGTTTAATTAAAGCAGTCAGCATTACAATACCCAAGATGTAAGTTGTAAATATTAAGACGTAATACGTTTCCTGCCTTTCCTAACCGCACACATCAGACTATTCCTTCCCCTTCGACAGCAGTAATCAGCGTGGTGACGTCACTCACTAACCTGACTTTCGTTTGGGAGCATATTTTGGGGTGAGAGCTGGCGGAGCTGACGTCACACCGCCACTACCAGTCATCCCCTGTACTACCCAACCCTACAAGCACACTAGACATTAAACCACAAAACTTATAAGTACAACGATAAACAAAACGAGAATAAAGCATATACGTGAAGCTTTCTCACTGCTTTTGCTACTCTTCTGCAATGTATTGCGTGACATGCTTACCCCTTAGGCTATGTTATATTAAGAGAGATAGACGTAATCTTATTGAAATTTTCTTATAGATACAAGGGCAACACAAAGTTTATCGTTATGCGATGGCTTTGAAATTGTATTGAATTTCATGGTAAGGAGATACAAGAATGACTGAAGACTTCTTATTTGAGGTATTGGACAACTCATATAACAAGAAATAACACCAAAAATGATCCACTCCGCCAATATGTATATCTTTACTAAACAAATACATATTGCATGAAATATTTGGTTTTAGTAATAAAAGCTAAACAAAATTCCGTGGCTGTACAAGGCGATTGTGGGCCAAGACCTTATATCCAGCCTCTGCATGGGAAACATGGGCTGTTATAGGTGTTTTACACACTAAAAGAACCTCCCAAGTGACGGTAATAGAACTTACCCTCGCTGAATTAACTTCATTAAATTTTAAACGTTATTTTTGGCCAATTTTCAACATTTAGATTATCCTTAACTAAACATGCATCTCAGCATGATGACATTACTATTTTAATTCTCTCCGTTGTATCCTTTCCGCTACGACAATGTAAGGTTCAAGAACACAGACAATCTTTTCTTGGTCGTGCATGATAAGAAAACGACAGCAGTAACTTTCTACAACACTCCTAGGCAAACTAAAACTTTCAAACTGATATCAGTTTAGCAAGATAACTTCACCCCACAAATTATAAAAGTTTTGAACTCTGATATAAAATACTATACGTGATCTCCACTTTCAATTCGATGCCGTAGGTCCTCTACCTAATTCAAGTATATCGATAAGTTTTACATCCAAAAATAAAGTGACAAGCAATCATGTTTTATCGAGAAAATATTTGTAACTTTATTCCATCTATAAATATTACACATATGACTTACATAAATATAAGTAAATGTAGCTAAGCAAGCGAAAGCTGTTCGAGGTTTTCCTTTCCAAGAAATATTGTCAGGCTACAAGCTGGCGTTTCGCTGAGAACCCAACTTTGCCAGACCTAATACGCGACGTTGCTTCGCTAACGAGAAGTTTACACATAGCAAAAGACAGGAAATATGTAGTTCTCACAATCTTATTATTTAATAAATTGCAACACTCTACTAACGTACTTTCTATAAACAGGTAGACGGAGTAGTAATGGGCTGCCCTTTGTCACTAGCTATAGCTACTTTCTATATGCAACACCTAGAACATGAAATGCGTGCCACAGCCCCATTTAAACCATCTCGTAGCGTTTTGTCTGTGTTGAATTTTGCTTTGTATCTATTTAGTGGTTACAACATTCCTTAAAATATCCTGCTGATGGGAGCTATGTACGTCCCGAATCGTTTTTTCCCTGACTCGTTTCCCGATAATATCTTGAATATAGTACATACATTTTAATGAACTAACATAATGGCAGCTTCTTACGGTTTCCAGTCACAGAAAAGTCATTCCAATAAAGAAGATTCCATACCATTCTCAGGAAATGCAAGATGTATTGTTTATTTTGGACGTAAATATTTTAAACATATGAATCAGAGGAAATTAATGTAGAAACCTTTATTAAACTAAGATTAACCATTTTTATATATCAAGTTACCATACGGGCATAGGAATTCGCTTGAAAATCCTGGCATCCTCGAAGTATGCTCATTCTAAGTATTAACTTTGGTATTTAATCACAGTTTTAATTTTGTGTCAAGAATTCTCCGAGCAAAGAAATACAAACACGCACACAGACAAACACAAAGGCACCTGATTCTAAAAATGTATATATTATACTTAGGAGCTTCAAAACTGCATTGTCTTGTTAATTAAGATGTAATCTAAGATTAGAGAAATACTGCTGTGATGTATGGGAGAAGACAACGAGAGAGACAGAAATACCTTAATGGGAAATTTTTTATGCTGCTCGTTGGGATTAAATTTTGGATATCCATGGGAAATTGCGTCTTATAACACAAGTGCTGTAGTTTGAGGCATATTATAGATTCCAAAACTGTACTATCTCGTTCCTTAATCAAAATTCAGAAGCAGCATTCTTTTTCAGATAAATATGAGTAGCTGGCATGCTTAATTTATAAGAGTACTCACTCAGACTGGTCGATGTTCACCTTTGCTCCGAAAGTACTTTTCGACTACAGTTCGAGTCATCTTCAGTGAAGTCTGCTACAGCTACTGCATGAGAACGTTCTGCTGCTTCTCCAAGAAAGTTAAGACTCCTAATTTCTGATGCCAACCTTTGGAATTGGAACATTGGTACAAATCTTACTGGGCACCGATGATTGATTGTCACCTGTGATATTAGCAGGTTGGAGTTGCATCGTCTCTGGACGTGAAGAAGTTAAACTGTTGGATGTTTGTTGAGGCGGCGTGCCAGCTACTCATATTTATATGAAATATAAATACTTTTAATACTTTGACAATTCTTCATAATAGGATTCCTTTTACCTTTGTGTACTCTCGAGTCACTTGCCGAAAGTTCGTAATCCTGAAACATCGGTAGAAGGGTGAAGTTAAACGAGAAACGAGATATAAGGTGAATTGCAGAAATAAAAAGAGAGCTTCCAGCAGTCACCTAGTGACAAAGATGGTAGCGTGTCTGCCTCACGTTCAACAGGTCCCGAGTTCGAATCTCGGTCAGGGTGAGTTACCTGGATAAGGTTTTCCCCGGAGTTTTCCCTTATCCTGATAAGACGAATGTCGGGTAATTCTAAGGTCCAGGGACCCCGGATTCATATGAGCATGTAAATAGAAATTCGCGATGCCAGTAAGCCTAGCTCGGGCATCGAATCCTCCCATGTGCTAGTCATATTAGCTATTACCTCCGTCACCTGGCTCGTATGAAACTTATAACTTAAATTAGTGCTTACTAAACTTTTTTCTTGAAGAAAATTACATAAATGACTATTGTTACTTTTGGTGTCTGAAATCAAACCTTCATATGTGAAGTGGCTGACAACGGTCTTTTAAACTAATAATCAATGCAGTGCAGTACGAATACCTAACAATGCTGCGAGCAGTTAGAATGAGAAAATAAGACAACCCTAAAATAAACTCAAATAAGGGAGCACAAAAGGTCGCAGTCAATAAGTAATTTACTCGAAAGTTGACATCACGTTATCGTGAAAAGCACAATTTCTATTAATCACTGCTGCAAAATTCAGGAAGTCTCTAACGTTTTATCCGATTAAATAGCACACATAGAATAAACGACCACGATTGTTCGATATATGGAACACAGCTATCGTAAGCGTTATTTATCAATATTAAATGTGCGGCATACGAACGGAATATCATGCAATCAAACAGCGCTAGTCTCAATAAAACCTCTTTATCAATATAAATATAGATTTTAAGTTCCTAGGATGTATAATAGATAAGAATGGCGCCTGTGAAAATATAGTATCTATAGGGTTAATTGTGCAAGGAAGGCAATTAGAAGTTTGAACAGTCGTTTATGGAATAGAAACCTGACCAGAAAGACTAAACAACAAATTTTAAAACAATAATAGAAAGTACATTTACATATGTGTCCGAAAGTTGGAGAGTAAATGAAAGAATGCCGAAAAGAGTATTAGCGACAGAAATGGATGGACTTCGAAAAAGTATGAGGACATCAAGGATAGAGCTCGTCAGAAATGCCTACATTAGACATGAAATGGACGCACTGGAAACTGTTATAGACAGAATGTCCAGTAGAACTCTACGGTGGTA
>CM060959.1:142793121-142958121 GCA_030765055.1 Mantis religiosa | reverse complement strand
AAAAAGATAAGAGACAATATGATGTGCGCAATTACATTAATTTTTCTATTCACTCTTGTATGAATGATACCTACAAACTCTTGTTCTGATATCTAGTGTTGTTAATCGAGACAAATATTTCCACAAATAATATTATTACATGTTTCAATCTAAGCAGTAACAATAGTGGAATAATGTAGTAGACTTAAGTTATTGCGGAATCTTCTAAGAGCTGGTCAATCTTAGCAGAATGTGATGATTTTATCATTCCATTCCTCTCTTATTGGGGAAGACAAAGAATTAAGACTTTTTGGCATAAAAATGTGTAAGTATTTGGGAGTTGGGGACAACATCAAGGACTTTTCTTCTTACTGAAGAAGATATAAACTGTAACCTAGATAATATTAAAAACAAATCCAAAAGTACATTTTAACTTATAATAATGTTGTAAACAAATTGAATTTTCATAAACATTCGAGACGAAGGATGATTAGACCTGCAGCCTTAAGCTTACCTTTTACAAACTACAAAATAGCGTATATGACAAGGTTCCCCAGAGAGGCCTTAGTGCCAGAGATGTCGTGATGTCTTAAAGGAAAGCTTAGGTTTGGTCAGAAATGTTATCTGTACTCTTCGGTATTGCTGCCGAGAGGGCGTTATTGTCTAAAAAGCTTCCTTTATTGAAGAAATGTTAAGAATCAACTGCTAAGCATTTGTGGAATTCTGCTGTTGTAGGTGAAGGAAATGGAGCTTTTATCGGGTTTCATTTTTATTTAAAGTCTTAAAGCATTTTGGCTTCGGCATTGCTCTCTACCAGAATATCTGCAAGTTCTCAAAAATTTATAATTCACTCGCTTAATACAAATAAACTTCACCAAGACCTTGGATAATTCAAATTTGATGTGTGAGTATCAATATTTCACCTGATTTATGTCGTGTTGTGCTTTGAGAAAACTATATTGCTTCTATTGGTGCTGCTATGCGATACCAGTTGCAGGAAGCCTCCGAGCTTCCTGAACTCAAACAAGTGCTTATTTCTTTCCATTGGTTACTTCCATTGTAGCTCTAACATTACTGGTTCCGTCTTTGAACTTTTGAATTTTAAGGACATCAAAGAATTTGTAGAATTAGCTTATATCCAGGAATATTGGAAAACTCCATTACTCACACACACACACACACACACACACACACACACACACACACACACACACACACACACACACACACACACACATGCCCACCTCGGTAGCCTAGATGGTAGAGTGTGTGCCTCACGTTCAAGAGGTCCCGAGTTCGAATCTGGGTCAGGGTGAGTTAGAGTAGCCGTATTCCCATAAAAGCCCTGGGTGTTCAGCGGGCGAGCCTGTTTTCAATATCCGCTTGGCGCCTCATGTATGCCAGTTCCTCCCTCTCGCCCTCCCGCCCAGCCGTCAACCTGTATGCGCAAAGGTCAGTGTGTATCCTCATCTAGACGAGTGAACTTGGTTATCACCTGCTTTGTTGGGAACACTAAATCTGTGAAACTTATCAGTTACTTTTATCTGTGAGTGTTGCAGTGCATAAAAGGGCAGTATTATGGCAGCCAATCGCTCTATAGTTTATCGCAGAACTGTAAAAGCGCAAGCTAGAGAAATAATAGCAAATGTTTTAAATTTTATTTGACGGGAAGCCGACGGAGCTAATTTTGTAATCCATGTGAATAAGGTTAATGAGCGTGTTGCAGCCGCAACGGGCGTTTCGCTATCCAGGGAAATAAAGAAGGAGATATTGATATACAGAGCGGTTCAGTCTCTTCAGTCTCTTCATTCGGTACACCAAAGCGAAACAAAAACAGGTTCAAACCATTCACTGATCTCGATGATTTTGATATGTGGGTATTCGCAGGACTATTAGTGAATTCTACATCCATGTAATGTGAGTTCCTACAGTTAAAGCTGTGTTACATAAATTAAGAGAAACAATTAATTACAAAGTTAATGACGACAGTAGCAGCAGTGATTCGGAAAGTGATTAATCAGCAACGTCTGAATATGAGTGCAGCAGCAGAGCCGAGAGGTACGTTTTCCAGGGATGTGCAGACCACATGCTGGACGGCATCGAGGAACTTCCCCAATCACCTCACGCCTAAGCCACGCCCATCAGTGGTGAGAGTCGCTCCTAAGGTAAGCAATGCATTATGCCAGGGTTTTTATGGAAGTAATCTAACTCTACCTGGATAGAGCTTTGTCCGGGGTTTTTCCTTATCCTGATAGACGAATGTCAGTTAACCCTATGCTTTATTATTTCACCCATTTCATTCATCGTTCCAAATGATTTAACGTTGGAGGAGGAAAATTGCGCGCGCGCGCACACACACACACACACACACACACACACACACACACACACACACACACACAAACAAACGCCCGCCTCGGTAGCGCAGACGGTAGCGTCTGTGCCTCACGTTCAAGAGGTTTCGAATTCGAATCTGGATCAGTGTGAGTTACCTGGATAGAGTTTTTCCGGAGTTTTCCCTTTTCCTGATAGACAAATGTCAGGTAACCCTAGGTTCCATGGACCCCGGACTCATTTGAGCACTATTTCACATATTTCATTGATCGTCCGATATGACTAAACGTTGGAGGACGAAAATTGCAAACACCGACACCCAAAGGCTAGCAACCTTTATTGCCACACCGGAAGGTGTGATTTCTAAAGCGAAAACTTAAGAGTTTATGCGTAAATGAGTTTTGAAGGTTATATCAATTTCGGAGATGTTCAAGAGTTTTACATTAATATAGCCATACAATCACACGCACTAAAATTGTAGATATTTGTTACTTTGGATTACAATAGATAGTTGAAAAATCCTTAATTAACAACGTATAACAGTCCCCTATTGTACAAGAATGCAGGCGGACTTAACTCTAGAGAGATGTAAAAGATACACTCACTTATTTCTCGGGCAGCATGCCAGGTGAAAAGATGATTAGATATCAACGTTTCGGGAGTGTGCAACTCTCCCATCATCAGCATATTTATAAAATGTTATAACCACAAATGAAATACTGGAGATAATACAACTACAAAAAATACAAAACACTATCAAAATTCGCATCAACATCGAAAGTAACTGTCAAAAACACTATCAAAAGTTACTGGGAGCGGAGAATTAAGGAGGCTTTGACAATTTTCTTGAAAGGAGCACGCTTAATCGTGATGCTGGATTTCAGTTCAGCTCCTCTTAGAAACTGGCCTTAAAAAGGAAATCCGTCGAATTAAGAAGCAAAGATCAGTACATCTTGGTAATCAAGTTAAGTAGTTACGCTTCTTTGACACAATTTTCTATACTCACGCCATCTCCTGACCTGTCATTTAATTTACTGAAAACAGTGTTTTGTTCAGTAATGCGAATTTTGATAGTGTTTTGTCTTTGTTTATAGTTGTGTTACATCCGTGTTTCATTTGTGGTTATAACATTTTATAAATATCCTGATGATGGGAGAGATACACACTACCGAAACGTCGATATATAATCATCTTTTCACATGGCTTGTTGCCCAAGAAGAAAGTGAGAGTATTCGTCGCCAGGAAAGCTTCAGGTCTTATTTTAATGTGCAAGATACTTTCTGCTCATGCCTGGTATTACCGATTGGACCTGACGAGAAGTATGGGTTCCTTACAGTTAAATATGGTAACTCCCGTCTGGCAAATAGTGTAGGCGGTTCCGCTTCTCTCTGTGGACTTATACGTCCTGTGGCTGTTCAGGGAACAGGAGATCATGGGAACCCCGAAAGATTGGTAAACGACGGGAATCGCACTCACGACATTCCGAAAGCGGGTCACAGTCCACCTGAATTATTCCTATCGTTAAGGAATGCATACACGAGTAGCAATGGTTTATTTGCATTAAAATCTCGAGTATAGAAAAAATGAGCCTACATAAAAATATGTTAACTAATAGCACACATAGAAATATGGGAATATTTCCATGTACATTATCACTAGAAAATTAATTATCTGAATTACTCGTCATAAACACAACGGTTCACTGATGTATACCTACAATGATGATTACTTTCACGCAAAGCCCCAAACACAAAAGCTCGCTGCAGCTGAACCATTGATATGATAAGATATAATCATAGAAGTGAACGTCACTTTCAATATAACAGCGTGCCTCGTGAAGGCCGAGTTTCACCGGTTACCAATCTTCTCCTGTAATCTTAGTGACTCTCTTTTATTATCAGGGAAGACTCTTCTAGTTGAATGGAAGATAATGTGCCAGGCAATCAGTAAAGCTTTGTCTCTGAAGGATCCAGGAAGACGCTGAAAAATTTATGTTCACGAATGTCCACAGGATTGGCAAATCAGCCACCCACACTTACCTCATATCTTTTCTCTACAGAGAGATTTTTACTGTGTTTGGATTAAATGTCAAGAAGGAACTACATAGTCAACATTTGTATGGAATTTACTATAAATTTAAGGAAATTAATTGTTCTTTCACACTAGCCGTGTGTAGGGCGCACTATGAAAGAGTAGAGCCAGACTGAAAAGTTCAATGCCATAGCCAGGTTTGAACTTCTGGTCTCCATCCCACCGCTCTAAAACATTGAGCTACTATGGCCTACGTGCCGATATGACATTAAATTCTCGAACTGACTCGTTTTTTTTTTTTCGGTAAACCACTAGGAGTTCTCATAAACACATGAGACAACTACCTTAATGGCGATTTAGTATGCTGTAATTTAAGGCCCGGGATTTATAGTTCGGACCACTATTAGGTACAATTAATGGAAATTAATTGTTCTTTCACACTAACTGTGTGTAGGACGTTGGCCATAGTAGTTCAATGGTTTAGAGCGGCTGGACAGAGACCAGAAGTTCAAATTCCGGCTATGGCATTGAATTTTTCATTCTGGCTCTACACTTTCATAGTGCGTCATACACACGGTTAGTGTGAAAGAACAATTAATTTCCATTAATTGTACCTAAGAGTGGTCCGAAGTATAAAGCCCGGGCCTTAAAGTACTTACAGCATAGTAAGTCGCCATTAAAGTAGTTGTCTCATGTGTTTATGAGAACTGCTAAGTGGTTTACCGGGAGAAACACGAGCCAGTTGGAGAAATTAATGTCATGCTGGCTCGTTGGCCATAGTAGCTCAATGGTTTAGAGCAGCTGGACGTAGACCAGAAGATCCGTGGTCCAAATCCCGGCTATGGCATTGAATTTTTCAGTCTGGCTCTACTCTTTTATACTATAAATTTACTGAACGTCATGTACTGTAGCAACAGAACAAAAGTGTACAGCTGTGATCTTTTTACAAACCATCCTGCATCAAGTCTCAAGTCCGGTCGTTTCAGTTCCTGCAATGATATAGGTATTAATGTCTATAATACTGTTTTAACAATGTACTCTCTTCTTTATCACTTCTCTTTATGCTTTAGATAGGTTAACAAATGAATTAAAATGCCCTTCAGAAATATAATTATTATTATCAAAAAGGCATCAACAACGTCAGAGCTCTCTGCGTTTTCAAGAACACTTCTCACTTAAATTTAACATATAAGCTGATAATGTGTATCTCCAGTTACAGCGGTAAGTCAAAAGCTGGCCCTATAACAGTTTGAACTGGACACCGCCAAAATATCATCGTTAGAATTTCTTAGTCTGCTAAGGTTTCGTCTTCAGGATAAATTTTATATATATTTTATTTAATATTCTTTTCGGTCTTGAAATAATATTGTATACCGGTAACATGGAGGGCATACAAGGGGCTCTCGTGAAGTTTTATCACCCGGTAGTTTTTACGCTAAAGTGATGAAAATTTGTCAGTGTCATCATTAATACCTCGGGACATAATGTTGGTAGTTTCAGTGATTTGGGTCCTTTTTTCAGCGAGTGCCAGAATTGACTGAGGTGTAAGATGGAGAAAATGGGGGCTCGTAGTGTGATCACGTTCCTGCATTTGAAGGGCAAAACTGCCTGGGAAATCCATTATGAGATGACGGTAGTTGATGTAAATGATTGCCCATCGTATGACACTAATGTGAGGTGCAAAAGGAATTTTCAAACTGGTCACATATCCCTGACAGATGAGCCAAGAGCTGGTAGACGCTCAATGACAGATGATGCTGTCACAGTGAAGAAAGTGGAGTGTTTAATACTGGAAGACAGACGAGCAACATCCAAATGATCATGAATGAGACACATCTTAGTTATGGTAGTGTGTGGAAAATTATTCATGACAAACTGAACATGTGTAATGCGCTTTCCACGTTTGCTAACACTTTTCCAAAAGCAAACACGCGTGACCTTTCAATACAGATGTTGATGCTGTTGGAAATGGGGAAGAAGATTGTTTTGATCATCTGATAACCATGGAAGAATCCTGGATCTATCAGTATGATCCAGAGAAAAAACCATGAGCATGGAATGGAAACACACCGATTCACCCCTCTCAAAAAAAGCAAAGGTGCAAAGGTCAGCTGGGAAGGTCGTGCTTTCAGTTTTACAGGAATGTCGTGGAATTATCCTTACATATTATCTTTCCAAGGGTCAAACCATCACTGGCAGATACTACTGCAATCTTCTGGACAAGTCCGAGCAGCTTTGATTAGGAAACGACGCGGTATGCTCTTCAAAGATGTTCGTCTTTTGTCTGACAATGTACCAGCTCATTAATCTCAAGTTGCAGTTAACAAAGCAAGGGAATGTGGCTTTGAGACCTTACAGCATCCGCCTTGTTCGCCTGATCTCTCACCAAATTACTTTTTCTTGTTCTCGGAAATGAAGAATCCGTTGCCTTATAACCGATTTGACAACACAAATGACGTCATTAATGAAGTGGAAGAGTGGTTTAAAGCCAATTCTGCAGACTTGTACAATCAACTTATTCGAAAGGTCAAGAAACGCTGGGAAAACGTGTAAATCTGGATGGTGACTACGTAGAGAACTAACAAGCACGTGTCAACAGATACTCTCCCTCACATTTTTAAAGGGTGAGAATTAAAACTCTACAGAACCCCTTCATAGGGTATTAAAGAGCTTATAAATGCAACTATAACATTGAAAAACTTCATCTAAAATTTAGATGATTTTTCCACTCATTCCTCTTTAAACGAAATTTTTTTTTCTATTTCCTCTTAATGATGATACAGTTTCAATGTACTTTACACTTTATTGTAGGTGCAAGAAGGGACAGTAGGCAAAAACAACAGTCAGTCTTTACAATTCAAAGAAATATTAAGAAATGGTTATTGAGAATACAACTGATTAAGTTTTTTTAAGAAAAGGGTAGTTTGAGAAAGAATATTTTCTTCCAAATGCTCGTGCCAAGTTTAGAAAGCTAATGAAATTAAGGACTGAAGCTATGGTTTACTTTTACTCGTGTATGAGTTATTCTATTCGTGCGTGCAAACCGTACACACATGTTCACACACATATACAAACGTTTCCTTAATAATGAGTTCAGTTTTGCAGGACAACGTTCGTGACATGTATTTTAAAGGTTGCGTAGCTCATATCAAAAGCAAAACCATAGTAAATTTAGTACATATTGCCACTACTGAGAAACGTTATTCTTCCCGATGGCTATAGGCTATTAAGTCAGCTTTGTAATCCAATCCCCAATGAATAAAAAATAAAAGGCTTTTACAGTGTTAGGTGCGGGGCTCTGAGTTTTCGCAGATGTCGTCCTACTTAATCCGTATTATACCAGGTGAGTCAGCTGCCCCTATTTATTCTTACCTATGTAACCGGCAGTTTATAGTCGAATGTGAAAACATTGACCATTTTAGCAGAAAAGCCGTTATTGCAGCTCTGCGCTTCTATTCGCTAATATACACACGACATTAATATTTGCAGCCCTGAATGGGACCAAGAAGCTGCGAAAAGCTTGAAGAACTGACTATTCATGCATATTACCTTATACTGCAAGATCACACACGAATGCTTTCCCAACGAGCGATATAGAATATGTGTCAGCCGGACGAGGTGGTTAGCTGTGGGACAAATGGTGATGCAAGGGCTGGGTTCGAAATGCCGTCACATTCTCGTTGTTTTGTTTTGTCCTTTCTCCTAGTCTTCATTGTCTGTATCTTATTATGTGTTTCAAATGGAAAGAGTTCTGGAGTCCAGCTAATCAGATGCCGTATCACACCCAGCATTGCCAGCTTGTTACCTCACTCTTCCCCCCCCCCCTCTCTCTCTCTCTCTCTCTCACTCATACAACATGCAGTTCTCCTTGGTGCAGACCTAAGGCTAAGCAAATTATATTTTACAAACTTTTACAATGATGCAGTTGCCAAAATCAAAATTGAAAAAGCATTTTGGCAAATTATGTGTACTTTTAAATACTATAATTATACTAGATACAATATTTACCGGGCTTGTGGGCCGTGGTCTATTGGGTTCCTTCTTCTTCCCACAAGCCCGGTAAATATGGTATCTAGTATTGACACCGGCCGTGAAAGCCTTAGAACTATAATTATAGTTTATGAATTACCTGCTTTTCTATTCCAATGGAACTGCCAGTGGCTCATCCATATCGTTGTCAATGTCACATCCGTTAAGAGACAATTCGTCATTGTCACAGTCCTCATAGTCTGAGTCTTGCAAATTTATGATTATAGGTTCCAAAATCTGGTCACGTGCTATTTCGTTCTTAAAATCGTCTTCTTGAAGTTTTTCTACATGCCTCGCGCAGTTTTCCCAGTCCTGTTGTATTACCTTGTCAATTTCTTCGTGAACAAGTCGTTTAATGTCCGTCAGTTTAAAATTATTTGTTCTGTTTGCAAACCCCGTCTTTATTTGAGCCCATTCCAACTGAATTGTATTATATTGGCAGGGGTAAGGTAGGAGGCGTATTACCTCGTGTGCCATTTCAACTGCAAGTTGATCCAGCCAATACACTTTTCCGTGTTTTTAAACGGAAGTACTCTTTGCAATAACTCATTTTTAGTTTCTGTTTCCGAACACTTTTAGTAGAACGTGTACACCTTAAAAATAATTCTTCGAGCCTGACTTTGCAATACCTCCCTTTTGACTCGGCAATAAATTCACCGTAAGAAGCCATTGCACTGTTTAACTCTTACTGTGCAGTTGTGTAAAGAAAAACTGAATGATATTGATCTGAAATCTCCAGAGCAAATAAACACTTCTTATCCAGCATTCATTCATAAACATAAGCATGCAGTATTCCACAGGCTAACAGGTAATGAAGTGTTTACTCTTTCTCGAATTTAACACCTTACTTATTTATTCACAGTACCTATTTTATCACGTGATATCAGTAGTTTAAATTTCAGTTCTGAGTAATTAAAAGTATATGTATATACATGCACACCAACCACATTAAAGTCTCTAGAGTAAATAGAAATTACGAACCAGTCACAAACAAAGATACAATGTGACCAGACACGTTCTGCCAGGTCACCAGGAAGTTTATTGTTTCCTCTCGCTCGAATTGGCTAATTCAAAGTAATTATTTAATCACGTTATGTCAAATATTTACGTTTCAGTTCTGAGTAACTACAAATATACGTACACACATGCATGCCAACCAATATTGATATTCATACAGTGCTTAGGTCGCGTTATAATACAGGTAATAGTGGTTTATTTATATGTATTAGAAAAGCTATTTGAGCTAAAAATATGGGGTTTTCATCGATATGTTAGATACATTATTCTCTACCATCTACATGGGTCAGTTTTGGTAAAATCTGAATTTTTGTCTTAGCGCGGATAGTATTTCATACAGATTGATTAGCCTTGGAGGAATATTTTGTTGCGGCAACGGGCATAAAAGTTTCAGCGCAAATAGATAACTGACAGATAGTGTTTCACGGTAATAAAGAGCTTTCATAAGCAGTTAAAGAAGCGCGAGATGAAGGTCTGCCGAAACAAACTGAGATAAATGGAAATTTCTGGTGACGACTTGCCAAATGTCAGTCGCGAGTCGTGAACAGATGTTGTAACAGGAGAGAGGTAAACAGATGTTTGTTATTGTCATCGACCTTGGTGTTGTAGATTGTGATATTTGATGTAATTCTGCTGCAACGCAGTGTGTTTCTACGCAAATAAAGAACATTTAGAATTTCGGCAAATTGGACTTTTAATCCTATGAATCCTCAAAGTCACATCTGGTGTCAGCAGTGGGATATTTGACCATGGACGCGGCATTGGAAAATATTTTACAAAAAATGGAAGAAATGAAGATGGCCAACGACAACCTCACCACCGAGTTGAAAGAAATGAAGACGGCGAATGACACCTTCGCTGCAAAGACGGAAGCGGCAAATAACCTGGCCGCAGAGCTGAAACAAATGAAGACGGCTAACATCACCGAGAAGATGGAAGAAATGAAGGCCGAATTAACAGCGAAGACGGAAACGGCAAACAACAACCTGGCCGCGGGACTGAAGGAAATGAAAACGCCGAAAGATAGCCCGGCCGAGAAGATGACCTAATTGACCGCGGAGATGAAAGCGGCAGACGTGGCCCTCGCCGCAAAGTTTGAACAGCACTTCACCAGCGTGAGGGATGACGTCACTGAGCTGGGCATGCGGATGGTTCAAGTGGACGAGTGCGTCGAAGACCTGGCGAGTCGCGTTAACCACCTGGAGGGAAAGGCCGACATCAACACAAAGTCCCTGAACGCCATGGTCGGCAGGAGCTTAAAGGATTTAAAGGTCGAGGCGCCGGGACGCGACAATATTACAGTATCTGAAGAATGAATGGTAACTGGCATTTTTCTCGGTAAGTTGACAAAGACTTTGTGGCTCTTTGGATAAACTGTCTACGCTGTTGCACTTTAAACTGAGAGGCTAAGTAGGAAAGTAGGTAATGAAATATAGTCCTCACATATTTGACGATTCGCGGGATACCATTAAGTACTGTTGCTCAACAATGTTGTTGGAATGGACCATAAGTTAACAATCCCACATCACATCACAGCACAATCATTTATTTTAACATATTTACCGCCATCTTCACACTTTTCAAATTTACACTCTGCTGTCCTGATCCAAAGTATTTGTTGTAATTATTCTTTCTGAAAGTCGATCCTCTGCTATTTCTTTAAAGAAATGTTTCGTTATTGTTCACCGTGTACAACTCCCCAACGCCACACTGTCGTGTGTCATATTACAAATTTACCATTTTCCATGTCATTTAAATGTAAAATAAACATCGCCAGATCAGTAACAGATGTTCTTTTAAATTAAAGTATTACTTTCAAATATTGGAAGCGACGAAAGGAAAGGTGTGGGAACGGTTATTCCTTTCGGAACTGGACCGTACAGCGAGCAAAGAAAACAGAGAGAAATGGTTGGTCAATAACTTCAAAAGGGGAGATAATTACAGTTAACTCGGAATGTCCGAGACAGTTTATCGCTCATCGTATAGGCACCTTTGATCAGGAATTCAACAGGTGAATTGATGTTTACGAAACCGTCATAGAAGAGATACACGTTTAGTAAAAATTAATCTTACCCTAGGTGCGTATGTGTGTGAAGTTCCATTACTATAAGATGGTAAAAAAATAATGGGATAGAAAATGAACCAGTCGTGTTGTATCTACTTCTAAAAGCGCAGATGCATGCATATCTGTGTTAGGAACGAACCGAGAAACCTGACGAATTCGTTCCGGATAAGCCCACGCATTTTCCGTCCCAATAAGCCATAACTTCTCAGAATGCATCACTATTATAACAATTTGGAACCTGTAAATTTCGATATACTGTAAAAATTTTAAAACTATTATACCGGTTATGTTTATCCCAACTGTTGACATATGAATTAAACATTATGAAATATTAGCAAAAAAGTTATTTCCATTGAAAGCTTTAAGCGCTCAGTGCAACGAAATTTAGGAAAATACCCACGAAATCAAAAACTGCATTTGAGCGGAAACCGGAAACAATCGAAATAAATCTTCGTCTCTCCCTCTCATTGAAGACATACACGCCCTCTTTAACGAAACACGCAAATTAAATATAAAAGTAATAAATGCATGGATACCATGGCATATGGCATTAAAGGGAATGAAGCAGCAGATGAAGCCGGGAAGGAGACTACGAGGCACCTGTATCAGATAAAACTATTGCTATCCCTAACCGAGAGCTCATCAGGAACATAGGAGTTAAATTATATGAACATTGGCGTCATAAATGGTTATTAGAAAATACGACATCAAAAATATTTGAAACAGTGGAAAAATCAAGAGATCGATATCCCATTGCACACCCTAGACACTCTAGATAGGATCACTCTAGACTCACACACTCATATCTACTCACCAAGACTGAACCACCACAATGCTCAGCATGTAATACAAGACAATCCATCAAACACATAATAACAGAATGTCCGCTTTTTTCCACAAACAGGGAGTTGCACCAGAATTCCACGCAGTTTTGTCAGAAGCCAGCAACATAAGGAACCTCACACGCTTCACAAAATCCACCAAACTGTCAACCAAATTGTAATTAAAGTACGGTAATACATATGTTTTTATCCATTGTTACATGTGTCATGTATTTAAATCTATGTCGGTCGCAATAAGACCTCTGTGGTCAAGCCACATAAAATAAAGCATTAGAAAAAGAAACAATCCGTATCCAGAACAACATGTTTAGACGAATTACATTATATACTGTGACGATCTAACCATATATTGTACAGGATAAAAAACACATGGCCAGATCGTACACGGGGGAGAGTAGGTAGGGAATGCATGCTTGGCGAGAGGTTAGCATTTTCTATTAGGTTTCATTTCTACAACCCACTTAATAAGAATATTTACTTAACTACATAAGTACAAAAACGGTCAGTCAGAACCTCCCGTAGGGGAGGTGATCCTTCCCCTTCAGCAGCCGTGGTGCACGCGCTGCGGACCCTTAGAACTCGTGGTATCTCTGACGTTACCAGAGGAACCTCGGGCCGAACTGCCAAGCCCCTCCCGTCGAGGAGCTGTTCGGATTGGGTTGGACTCGAGGGGGCAGTGTGTTCCCGACACCCACGAGGAATTGGGTACCTCCGATCAGGCTACGGCCGCCCGGAGGGAGTAGAGGGTTGTCTAGTAAGCCCCGGATACTAGGCTGCAGAGCTATTAGAAAGTGTGCTAGATCACCAGGCGGCCCCACCGAGGTTTCGGTAGTCTTCCCTGCGGGGTTGACGCGCGTAAGTGGCGTATCCACTTCCATCCCGTCTTGACGTTTTGCTCAGCGTTGGGGGGGGGGGGGCTTTTTAGACTCCAGGTATGGCCCTTTAGAAAGAGCCCCGGAGTATCCATCGCTCCCGGGTAGAACGAGGCCCGACTCCTCGGTCGTACGAGTCCAAGACTAATGGGAGTAGAACCTGTGCACTTAACTGGTCACTCAGAACCATACGTTTCCCAGTCAGGGCATCCCGCCCTGCCAGTTCGGCGACCTGCACACAAAGAGGATGAGATTCCTACTTTATATATATTTTTTTAAAATTTACTGCGATCTTCTGTTCAGTTATGTAGAATTTTTACATTTAAAAACTTGTATGAACCAGCTAATGGAACATGAAAACAAATAATTCAAATTTTAATCTTAGATTCAAGAAGGTGGCATGATTTTTTATATTCTTTCATAGACAACACAGATTTTCAGTGAATTTGCATATCTTGTACTGTGAACAAAGGAAACTTTTTGAAAAACAAGAATGAGAAGAAATTGTCTTTATGAAAAATGCAATGTAACACTATTTCAAGATTAATATAAACATTGATCTTCCAGGAAGCGAGGGAGAGATGTCACAAGTGACTGTATT
This sequence comes from Mantis religiosa, assembly GCA_030765055.1. Classification (NCBI taxonomy): domain Eukaryota; kingdom Metazoa; phylum Arthropoda; class Insecta; order Mantodea; family Mantidae; genus Mantis; species Mantis religiosa. Next base: position 142,944,351 of record CM060959.1, on the reverse strand, counting down.
AATTGAAACAATAGTTCATGTGACTTCAGTACTGCGTGTGACGTCACTCCCCCACTCCTCCAGCTCTGGTATAACGAATGTGAAGTGGTAATCTCATCCTCTTTGTGTGCAGGTCGCCAACCTGGCAGGGCGGGATGCCCTGATTGAAAAAAGGTATGGTTCTGAGTGACTATTTTTGTACTTATTCAGTTAAGTAAATATTCCTATTAAGTTAGTTTTAGCTCTTGTGTAACCTAATAAAAAAACCCAACCTCTCGCCAAGCATATATTCCCTACCTACTCTCCCTCGTGTATGATCTGGTCATGTGTTCTTTATCCTGTACAATCCAAGGATAGGTCGTCACATTATATATAGAACTCTTTTTCTGGCCCGCCTCGGTAGCGTGGTAGTAGCATGTCTGCCTCACCTTCAAGAGGTCCCGAGTTCGAATCTCGGTCAGGGTGAGTTACTTGGATAGGGTTTTCTCCGGGGTTTTCCCTTATCCCGAAAGACGAATGTCGGTAACTGTAAGCTCCGTGGACCCTGGGTTCATTTAAGCATCATTTCAGCCATTTCATTCATCATCCGATGTGACTTTGTGCTGATTGCACCTTTCCTTTACGAGGCGTGTGCCTCAGTTGTTTTGTGTTTCCCTTTTTCTCCGTGTGAGCGCGTGAAGGTTGCTTTGGACAGCTCTCCGAGTTGACGAGACAAGGTATTCGAGGTTCTCCTTTCACAGCGCTCACGGTGATTTATAACTGTCTTAGCTCCCGGTTGCAGTTCAAAATCATGTAATAGCAGGTGTTAGAGCGAAGTTATAATGTGTACAAAGTTTAAATTTCGAGGGAGTTTAAGTTAAGTGTAATTGTGCAAGTAAGCTGTGGGTGTGAATAAGAGATTTATTTAAGCTTTTAAATTATCAAAATAAGTTGTATGATTGTACCTTAGCCTCCGGGTGCAGCTCTACTTAACATTGGACGACGTAAATTACAAAAAAAAAAAGAACTATTTGAGGCCACTGTTTCAAATAACATAGCTGATTTTACATCAATACCCACCTTAGAAATAATAGTACACCATACATATGTGTTAAGTGCCCACCACCATAGATAATTTTGAAAAGTAAAAGGACTTTGTCACTTTTTCTTGGACGGTTTCCTCCATTCTAGAGTACAGCACTTATTGCACTAATATTACAATATAATATTAAGTTATAATGGCACAAAGGGTGTCGAAATAAAACAGTTCTTATTTCATTTTGGACAGCTAATTATTTCAGCATTTAACTAAATATGATTATTATGGTTAAGCAGTAAATACGTTGTAAGAACACGTCAATGATAAGCAAATGCAAATATAAATTTATTATCAATTCAGAAATACATGCAGAACCAATGAGCTGCAACACATTTTGGAGGTGGTTTTCATTCTGCTCTAAGTAGACATTCAATTATTCCAACATTGATTTACCAATGTTGCAAATCTCATGGAATTCACTGTTTAAATGCTCAACGTCACGAACTTTACAGGGCAAACACATATATTTACCGGCAGGTACACAAATATCTAGCGGTCACATACTGCTCCTAGTTCTTTGGTTCAAACCCTTTCCGGTGCGATGGATTTTTCTGGGTGTAAAATTCCTTGGCATGGATTCTGTCTGAAGGGAAGAAAAGCCGGTAGTCTGGTGTACTACATTTATGGGACGTAGAGGGGATAATGGGCGAAACAAGAGGCACTTCAGGCGACCCTGAGAGCCGTTCAAATTAAAGAGAGTCTATAGTAATAAAAACTTAATTTCATTTTAACACTCAGTACACACATAAACATACGTGGACCTTTCTCTACTTATAACTCAGAGCGCCCTGAGTTTGCATTTCAGGGAAAGATTCGTATAACATTCTTGACGGAATGCTTTAGTCTCTGTACTGTATTGTCTCTATGGTAACTAAACTTTATACAAATCGTGTGTTCTAACAAGTTAAAGATCTGTTGTATATTAGGATTTTAACGTCTTACATTCCTGTTATGAAAACCTCAAGAAAGAAGAGAATTTCTAAACCTATTCCGTAAATGCAATGTACACATTTAATTTTTCGTGAAGCCACCTTACCCAGACAGTAGTTCAATCCGTATCGATAAAGCGGGTTTTAAAAGATATAAAACATTCTAAACAATTTTCTACCCATAGGGATTGCCGAGGTTATCAGAATTTTCGAAGATCATTGTATCGTTTCCTTGAAAGATGGTGAATTGAATGCTAAGTTTGGTATATAACCGACTTTAACTCCGCCTACAGTTTCATTTTGTATTTTTGCTCCATGTGACGTCATAATTCGTATATGTATCTAGCATGTAGATGGAATGGAATGCCATCTCTACCGGCAATGCAGGAGGTATGTCAAGTTATAACACCACCTACTTTGTGTGCTTTTTTTCAGAAGTGGGACAGATAGGAACTTCTAAGCTTTATATTAAAAAATACACGTGGACTCTTTATGAATACGTGACAGAGATAGCAGCACTGTACAGTGCATAGAATCCTAGTGGCAGCGACCAGAGTTAGGACCCTCTTTGATACTTAAAATGACGTTTTCATTGCTAAAACAGCGTGTAATCATTCGTTTTCTCCATTTTAGTGGTGTCACACCTAATGAAATTCATCGCCAGTTGAGTGTGGCATGTGGTGATGGTACCACGGATGTTTCTGGGTGCGACAGTTCAATGCGTCGCATCAGCCGGTCTGACGAAATAATATAGCGAGTGGGGAACGTTGTTTTGGAGGATCCCCGATTGAGCATTTGTAGATCCTCATGCAATATTGTGTATACAGGTCCCACTGAAATGCCAATTCTGGAGACGAAGTCTGCAACTGTCTTGGTTTGTCACACGATGTTATGCCTTCATTGAACTGTCACACCCAGGAACGTACATTACACTCATCCATAGTACCATTAACACATGCCTCACTCAGCTGTTTTGGTTTGTTGTCACACGATGTTCTGCCTTCATTGAACTGTCGCACCCAGGAACGTACATTACACACATCCATAGTACCATTACCATATACCTCACTCAGCTGTCTTGGTTTGTTGTCACACGATGTTCTGTCTTCATTGAACTGTCGCACCCAGGAACGTACATTACACACATCCATAGTACTATTACCACATGCCTCACTCAGCTGTCTTGGTTTGTTGTCACACGATGTTCTGCCTTCATTGAACTGTCGCACCCAAGAACGTACATTAGATACATCCATAGTACCATCACCACATGCCTCACTCAACTGTCTTGGTTTGTTGTCACAGGATGTTTTGCCTTCATTGAACTGTCGCACCCAGGAACGTACATTAGACACATCCATGGTACCATCACCACATGCCTCACTCAACTGTCTTGGTTTGTTGTCACACGGTGTTCTGTGTTCATTGAACTGTCAAACCCAGGAAACCATATTGGACACATCCATGGTACCATCACCATATGCCTCACTCAACTGTCTTGGTTTGTTGTCACACGATGTTGTGTGTTCATTGAACCGTCAAACCCAGGAAACCATACTGGACACATCCATAGTACCATCACCACATGCCTCACTCAACTGTCTTGGTTTGTTGTCACACGATGTTCTGTGTTCATTGAACTGTCAAACCCAGGAAACCATATTGGACACATCCATGGTACCATCACCACATGCCTTACTCAACTGTCTTGGTTTGTTGTCACACGGTGTTCTGTGTTCATTGAACTGTCAAACCCAGGAAACCATATTGGACACATCCATGGTACCATCACCACATGCCTTACTCAACTGTCTTGGTTTGTTGTCACACGGTGTTCTGTGTTCATTGAACTGTCAAACCCAGGAAACCATATTGGACACATTCATGGTACCATCACCACATGCCTCACTCAACTGTCTTGGTTTGTTGTCACACGATGTTCTGTGTTCATTGAACTGTCAAACCCAGGAAACCATATTGGACACATCCATAGTACCATCACCACATGCCTCACTCAACTGTCTTGGTTTGTTGTCACACGATGTTCTGTGTTCATTGAACTGTCAAACCCAGGAAACCATATTGGCCACATCCATGGTACCATCACCCCATGCCTCACTCAACTGTCTTGGTTTGTTGTCACACGATGTTCTGCCTTCATTGAACTGTCGCACCCAGGAACGCCCATTAGACACATCCATAATACCATCACCACATGCCTCACTCAACTGTCTTGGTTTGTTGTCACACGATGTTTTGGCTTCATTTAACTGTCACACCCAGGAACGCACATTAGACACATCCATAGTACCATCACCACATGCCTCACTCAACTGTCTTGGTTTGTTGTCACACGATGTTTGGCTTCATTTAACTGTCACACCCAGGAACGCACATTAGACACATCCATAGTACCATCACCACATGCCTCACTCAACTGTCTTGGTTTGTTGTCACACGATGTTTTGGCTTCATTGAACTGTCGTACCCAGGAACGCACATTAGACACATCCATAGTACTATCACAATATGCCTCTCTTAGTTGGCGATGAATTTCAATAGCTGTCACACCACGAGAATGGAGAAAACGAATGATTACACGCTGTTCTTGCAATGAAAACATCGCCATTTTAAGTATCAAAAATGGTCCTAACTCTGATTACTGCCACTAAATTTCTGTGCACTGTACAGTGCTGCCATCTGTCTGGCATTCACAGAGTCTACGTGTATTTAACAGAAAACAGCAGCTTCTCTCTGGTCCCAGGTGTTATAACTTGAACGTACTTCGCACAAATACGAGGTAGAGAAAGGAGTGAATAATTGAAAACAAAGGCTGAATGATTTATGTGGAGAATGGCATCAACCTTTAAAAGGAAATGCGGAGTTATCTTATTGTGTGTTCACACTATGAGATATGATTTATAAGTGTAACTGCTTGTTTTAATGACTCCTATTAATCCGGTTAGCTCATAAGTTTCTGCTATGACTATTTCCCGTTCAGTACAGAGTGTATGATTTGACCTCTTTATTCAGCTATATTTACATAAAGTCATTATACTCTGATTTAATAATTTGAAGCCAATCTGCTGTTTTACCGCATGACTCAGCGAGGATATGTCGTGTCCAGGATGTGAAGCCGTAAATGTGTTGAGAATTAAGCACCTTTATTTTAACAGAATGTAATAACTTCTTTTATGTTTTCGAGTAAAAATGCTACTGCACATCAAGTTTGTATTTGTTGCCTTTCAACGGAAGACCCAAATGGTGCATAAAGTCAAGACACGAATTATGGGTCGTCAAAAGGGGAACCTTAATACACGGCCACAACGTGCACACGTAAAACTTGTATATTCAATTTCCTTGGAATAAACAAATAAAATTGCTCTTCTAGCTTTAAGAATTCTAAGCTTAGGACTGGAGAAGTAGTAAAAGAACATACAGTTTTTTGTATTATTTCGGCTGTTACAACATGCCTTTTACATTGCTTTAAAATGTCAAATTAACCATTAAAATAATTTGGGTCATTGGGCATCAGACTTGTTTATTTCACCTAAGCATAAATGTAGATACCCAAGGAGGAAGCATGAGGTGAGGGGAGACAGAGGGTGGCTAAAATATGGAAGTTCCCGGTTATTTGTTCCAATGAATCTAAAAGAAAAAGCTATTGAGAAATGTTCCTCCTTATCTTTATGTGGAATACCATAACATGCTACACGAAGATTTTTATCAAAATTGCCCCATTCTAGGCTACCCATTACATTGAATGTATTTTATTGGTTTCATTATACACAAAAATTGGTTTCTTTCTTTTTTATCAGCTCTTATAATTTTGATTGAAGTACCATATGTATAACACATTTTATGTCAAATGGATGCATACTTCCTGAGAATGTAGTCAGAAATCCTGGATTTTCTTTAACTGATACACATAAGAGACAGACAAAATCTTGATACACAAAAATGTAGATCTTCTAAAAATACACAAATTATATAGCATGCATGTTTTCGTAAAGTACTAAACGATTTCGTAAGTATTTCGAGATATTTTTCTGAGTTTACTAATTATTATATTTGTGTCAACTGGAACTTGTTTTGCCCGCCTTAGCGAAGCTGTTAGCGCTTCTGCCGCACGAATTTCGGTTAAGGTGAGTTATCTGGATATGGTTTTTTCCGAGATTTTCCCTTATCTTGAAAGACGAATGTCAGGTAGCTCTAAGCTCCGTGGATACCGGACTCATTTGAGCATCATTTCACCCATTTCATTCAACGTCCGATATGACAGCGTTGGAGGAAGTATATTAAAATGATGATGATGATGATGATGATGATGATGATGATGATGATGATGATGATGATGATGATGATGATGATGATAGTGGAACTTGTTATTCACTTTTTCCTTTTGGTTATGCTAAGTGAACGGAATTTCTAAACCTTCACATAACGATCAGCTCATAAATATAGCTCAAAGCCAACTGTATTCCCTTATTCACTTTATACTGTCACCCTGGTGGTAGGCTAGCGAAGCCGATGAAAAATGATGGCCGATCGTTACCGGAAGTGAGAGACAGATGAGAGTAGTTGTTAGAGAGAAAATAAACAGTTTGAGGTTAGCTAGCAAATTGTGATGGACGAATGTATTTGCTAGGAGAATAAAGTGTAGTTTTTGTGTTTTATAACCTCGTTTTATCATTCCACAAACCCACAAAGGCACAACTGGTGTCAGAAGTGGGATAACTACATCACCGAACAATATGGCCATGGAATCGGCATTGGAAATGCTTTTGCAGAAGATGAACGAATTAACAGCGAAGTCGGAAGCGGCAAATAACAACTTGGCCGCGAAGATGAACGAGTTAACAACAAAAACAGAAGCGGCAAATAACAACCTGGCCGCAGATTTGAAAGAAATAAAGACCGAATTGACCACAGAAATGAAGGCAGCGAACGACAGTCTGGCCACGGAAATGAAGGAGGCGAACGAGGTCCTCGCCGCCAAATATGAGGAACAGTTGGCCGGCGTGAGGGATGACGTGACGGAGCTGGGCAAGCGGATGGGCCAAGTGGACGAGCGCGTCGAGGACCTGGCGAACCGCTTCAATGACCTAGAGGAAAAGGCCGACAATAACGCCAAGTCCCTGAACGCCATGGTTGAAGACGTCGAAGACCTCGCGAACCGCGTAAACAACCTGGAGGGAAAGGCCAACAGCAGCGTCAAGTCCCTGAACGCCATGGTGGAGGACGTCGTCGGCAGGAGACTGAAGGATTTGAAGGCTGACGCACCGGGACGCGACACAACATCGGCGCGCGTCAAACCTCCGAAATATGACGGCGCGTCAACATTCGAGGTCTTCCGTCGCCAGTTCGACACAGTGGCCAAGCACAACAGATGGTCACCGGAGGAGGAGGCCACACAGTTAATAGCCAGCCTCCAGGGACGGGCCGCGGAAATCCTAAACGTGGTGCAGACAGCGGCGGCGCCCAAGGACATCTGGGAGGCCCTGGAGAATCGCTTCGGGAACCACCGCTTAGCCGCAGCATACCGCAGCCAGCTAAAGGCAAGGTCGCAGCAGCCGGGGGAGACGCTGCAGGAGTTCGCCATAGCAATCGAGCAGCTGGCTAGCAAGGCCTTGGTTGACCTGCCACTGGAGTTCGTATCCCGGGAAGCCGCCTACAATTTTGTCGACGGGGTACGGGACACGGAGATTCGTCAGCGCCTAATGCTCGGTGATTATAAAAACATCCACGAGGCGCTGACAGCGGCATTAAGGATGGAGGCGGCCAAGGTAGCATCTAGCCCGACGTCGAGAACGAGGAGTGTCCGCTACGCCGGAGACAGAAGACCAGCTGAGGGACGCCGGCGAACACCTAGTGGCCTGTGTTGGGGGTGCGGACAGCCCGGACACCTGCGGCGAGACTGCCCACACCAGGAAGAGCAGCCGGAAAACGAGTAAGGGCCGTCGTGGAGAGGGACACGTTGGCGCCATTAGCACCATCCCCTCGAGTGAATATCCGCGCCATCAGCCGGCGGATGGATAACAACCTCATCGCGGACGGTTGGGTAAGAGGAAAGCCGTGCCACGTGCTGGTGGACACCAGGGCGGCCGTGACCATCATCAGACCTGACGTGGCGAAGGGTTTGCCGATGAGGAAACCGAGCCGACCATACCAGCTTGTGACGGCATCGGGCGACACCATGCCTGTGCAGAAGGAGGCCCTGCTGCAGCTGAACTTGGGACGGAGTGCCGTGCGTCTGTGGGTGTTCGTCGCGAAGGTGGCTGAGGAGGTGATTCTGGGACTGGATGCCCTCAGGAGCCACGAGGCGACGGTCGAAGTCGGCAGGAAGGTCCTGAGGCTCAACGGAGAAGAGGTTATACTCCGTCAACCAGAAGAGCGCCTTGGAATTGGCAGGGTCGTCTTGAGCGAAGACGTGGTTGTCCCCGCGAGGAGCGAAGTGATAGTGACGGCGCAGGCGCGACCGGAAGGCCAAACAGCAGGTGGGGTTCAGAGGCAGCAGGAGTACGACTTCACCTCGGAACATCGCGAGGAAAGATGTTGGTGGTACACCTGGATCGCCTGGCCTGCTACGAAGGCGCTGTTCGGGACGACCAGCCTTGAGGAGGGAGCAGTGTCACCCTGGTGGTAGGCTCACGAAGCCGATGAAAACTGATGGCCGATCGTTACCGGAAGTGCGAGACAGATGAGAGTAGTTGTTAGAGAGAAAATAAACAGTTTGAGGTTAGCTAGCAAACTGTGATGGACGAATGTATTTGCTAGGAGAATAAAGTGTAGTTTTTGTGTTTTAGAACCTCGTTTTATCATTCCACGAACCCACAAAGTCACAATACCTATAAGAAAATTATCAGTAAAGTAAATCCTGTAAAGATTGATTTCGATTAACATAAATTACATGGAGGTATAAACTTTCCTAACCTTAATTTGTTCACAAATAGAGAAAGTAATGCAAGAGCAACACATAAGATTTTCTGAAATTTATTCTACCGATTGGGATAAATCATAATGTAGCGTCTGTGGCACCCATTCGGGAGGTCGTCATTTCAACACCTATGGCAATCGCTCCTGACGCATTGTCTTTTTATGAGTTTTATCTGTCACTAGGGCAATGTTGGAAAAGTTCACTATCGGATTTCCTCTCCCTCGCCATTACATTTCACTTCACCCTTCATTCGATTAGTCCTTCATCCGATTGACCGGTTAGTGAAATGGTCAATATCAAACAACTCAACGGCAGGTAGCCCCTGAGAAAATAAATTCCAGTTCGGCATGTGTGTTACCCTCTTGGTGTAGCTTGACAAATTTATGACTATTAGGACATACTCCTTGTTTCTGTTTCGGTGTTTTTGATTTTAGTGTTACTTCACACGTTTTACAACATTTCGTTTTGAGACTTACAAAAACTGTTCCTAAGAAGAGACGGTGGAACTTCCACAAAATGAGGCGAAACAAAAGTCTTATATAAGCAATTGTAAATTCCATTTTCATCGTAACTATACTCCTGTAGCCATATCCGAAGGTGATTTTCAGTACGGAGGTGTTATTGTTGGGCCCGCTTCTACAAATGTTTTTCAGAATACATTATAATCGCCGAGGTGCATCTCCACCGTCCTCTTCATCTCCAAAAGCCCTCAGGTGCTTTCTTGAAGTTTTCATTCACTTACAGCAGTAAGTAATAGCTGCTCAAATTAAGTTGTTCTTTCTTTTGTGGACTCCGATACTCTTTTAGAATTTACTGTTCTATGAGAAGTTATGTGTACAACACGGCCAGGAAACATGCGATCTAGTTGCCAGCATCCCCGTCACACCGATGGGGTTTTCAGCACACTATGAGTTCAGCTGGGCCCAAGAGATTTTATCATAGAGCTTCGTCTGCTCATACAAGTTTTTCGCCACATTATTTATTCTTCATAAGCTAACTCGATTTACCAGCTGCTGCGTCTTCTCCCAATCAGCGGTGGGTCACACCGGAACTCGATATGGTTCTCTTTGACATTTGCCTCTTCAAGGGCCATCTTCATTACGCTTTCTGTCATCTTACGTTCTTTTGTTTGCCAGCTCAGGCTTTTCTCTTGATGAATTTCCACGTTTTTATATAAATACGAGGGCTGTTCAATAAACAATGATCACATTTTTTTTGACAACGTTCCTGTACTCATCTTCATAGTTTTGATGGTCCTCAAAAGAGTCTCCCCCAATGCGGTGCACTTGTCCCAGCGTTTCTGCTGGTCTTCAAAGACATGCTGGAAACCATTCCTTCAGAGTTCCTTCAAATCACCTCCGCAGCCTTCACCACTACTTCTGACGATGGATAATGCCTTCCACGAAGGCGTTTCTTCAACTTAGGGAACAGAACAAAATCACGTGGGGCTAAATCCGGACAATGGGGAGGGTGAGGAATGCACTTCACGTTGAATTTTGCAAGATATTCAGCAACAACATTGGCAATATGTGGCCGTGCATTATTGTGGGGAGGCATCCAGCTTGCTTCAAGGAAATGTGGTCTTTTCGCCTGATATGGACTTGCAATGTTTTCAGGACATCCCTGTAGTATCGTCCAGTTACTGATGTTTGTGCAAGTACAACATGTAAAGCATTCCATGAAAATCAAAGAATGAGATGACTAACTTTCCTAGCAGAGGAAACCACTTTTCTTTTTTAGGGGGGTTGATGATGAAAGAGCTTTCCACACTGAGCTTTGCTGTTTGCTCTCAGGATCAAAATGATATAGCCAAGTTTCATCAGCAGTGATTACGTTTGAAAGTAACTCTGGATCTTCCTCTAACATCAACTTTAACTGCATGTTACCTCCATTGCAGCGGTAGGCGATACTGAACATGTCTGAACTTGCCTGGTTCTCAAAGGTGGGGACCAGGAGTACCAACAATGAAACCACTACGGCGTGTTTGTTTCACATTAAGCTAACAGAATATAAGCTTGAATTTTAGTGCAAAAAATTATGATCGCAATAAATTATCATCATTCTTTATTTAACAGCCCTCGTATGTTACCAACTTCAAAATAAGTAGTAACACTCTTTTGTCCCAAAGTGGTTGAGGTAACATTTTTGTTGGAGAACGTCAGTTATGAGGCAGCATTTCATAATTTGGAGACAATAAGATATGTTTCGAACTAAAGAGAGACTTCCTCTGCGAAGTCGGAAATTGAACTTGTGACCTGAACTTGGGACAGAAGACATGATGCATAATTATATCTTTTAATGATAAATAATCTGTCTTAATATAAAATAGTAACATAAACTGCAGAGTGTAATTTTAGTTATATCTGATCAGAAGTTATGGTATACAAGCCATTGATAATAAATTATTGTAACATTGTCCAAATTTCTCCTAAACATAAAATTAATAAACGCACTTTTGAAGTATTTTAACTGCTATAATTGGAATGATCATTCATTACAGGTGAGTGGTAAGAAAGACAAAGTAAATTATCCTTTTCTGCTTTGTTCAGTAACCACTTATCATAGGTTTGTAGCTCCTGGGACATCCATTTGGAGCAAAAGGACATATAAATGTCTGAATTAATGTCTAGCTCATAATGTAGTTAATCGTTTCTTACAATTTGCAGTTGTAATAAGTGCAATTCTGATAACCGCGAATCTATTTCCTCATTTGCTAAGACCCAAAAAGGAAGTGCAGACGTAACAGGAGGTCAAACAAATGAATTGTAGAGAAAAACGTTCCTATACAAATCTACTGAATGTAATCCCTATTAAACCAACGGGTTCGTTCTCAGAAAAACATATTGTAACGGGGAGCGCTGAAACACCCTGTGAGCAGCTGGCAACGGAAGACAGGGGAGGCTCGGTTAGCCACGCCTTTCCCTCGTTTGTCTTATAGTGGTGACAGCCAGCGGTCGGAAAGAAACATAACTGTGCGTCTGTTTTTCTGTACACCTGTTTCTCGACCTTTCGTTTACTGGAACATTCTCCTGGTCACTAGAAACCGGCGATATTCCGATATAAAGAGGGTTACAGACAGACGGAGTCAGTTGTTGAGTTGGTTTTGGTGTAGTCAGTCAGTTGTTGGTTTGAGTTGGTCAATCAGTTGGTTAGTGAATGAGGACAGTTCTTGGTGTAAGAAGAGTTAGTCAGTGACGTGTTAATGAACGAAAGGATTGTGAATGAGAAGACTGTGCGTGCATCGGAGTTTATGCAATCGCGAGTACAAGTGAAGTTGTAACGGACGAACTGGTGAATTGTAACTGTGTGCAGCACGAAATTCTGTGTAATTGGCAAGTGTTAAACTGTAAGTCGGTGGAAATAAAGAACATTTTTGAGTGGTGTAATTGGACTTTTTATTCCACGAACCCACCAAAGTCACACTGGTGTCAGGAGTGGGATATAACACAAAGTCACACTGGTGTCAGGAAGCGGGAAAACAACATCACCGAACATTACAACGATGGAGGCAGCATTAGAAAAGATTTTAGCGGAACTGCAAGAAATAAAGACGGCTAAAGACAACATCACCAGGAAGATGGAAGAAATGCAGGCCGAATTAACAGAGAAGCTGGAGACTAGAAATAACCTGGCCGCGGAAGTGCTGGAGACTAGAAATAACCTGGCCGCGGAGTTGAAACTAATCAGGACGGCTAGGGAGAACATCGCCGAGAAGATGGAACAAATGAAGGCCGAGTTAACCGCGGAAATGAGAGCAGCGAACGACGGTCTGGCTACCGAAATGAAGGTGGCGAATGAGGCTCTCGCCGCCAAGTTTGAGGAACGGTTGGCCGGCGTGGGGAATGACGTCACGAACCCGGGCAAGCGGAAGGGTCAAGTAGACGACCGCCTTAATGATTTAGAGGAAAAGGCCGACAACATCGCAAAGCCCCTCGCCCGCCTGACGGAGGAAAACCGGCCTTATGTGTGGACGGAGGACGCCGAAGACGCTTTCCAGCACCCGAAGGGGACCCTGTGCAGTGCTCCTATTTTGGGTTTCCCACAACCGGGTGGTGCCTTCATTGTGGACACCGACGCCAGCGACCATTGCATTGGAGGTGTCCTATCGCAGATCCAGGACGGCCACGAGCGCACAAGAGTGGAAGAGGAGGAGCGTGCCGCAGCAGTCCGAGTAGTTGTGGCAGTGCCTGCTGAAGGCTGGGATAGCGCAGGCCTGAGGAGGGAGCAGCTGGCGGACGCAGACTTGGGGCCACTCTTGAGGGAAGTGGACGCAGGGACGAGACCGACCTGGGAGGACATCGCACCGAGGAGCGCCACCTACAAGTCGCACTGGGCCCAATGGGACTCGTTGAAGACCAGAGTGGGCGTGCTGTTCCGGGTATGGGAGTCACCCGATGGGAAGGCGCAGAGAGGACAGTTGGTACTTCCCCGGAGTAAGGTCCCGGAAATCTTGGAGGAAGTGCACGCCGGTACTTCAGGAGGACACCTGGGAGCGAACCGAATGATTCACAAACTACGGCAGCGCTACTTCTGGCTGAGACTCCGAGCAGATGCTGGTGGTACACCTGGACCGCCTCGCACGCTACGATGGGGCTGTTCGAGGGCGAACAGCTTTGAGAAGGGAGCAGTGTAACGGGGAGCGCTGAAACACCCTGTGAGCAGCTGGCAACGGAAGACAGGGGAGGCTCGGTTAGCCACGCCTTTCCCTCGTTTGTCTTATAGTGGTGACAGCCAGCGGTCGGAAAGAAACATAACTGTGCGTCTGTTTTTCTGTACACCTGTTTCTCGACCTTTCGTTTACTGGAACATTCTCCTGGTCACTAGAAACCGGCGATATTCCGATATAAAGAGGGTTACAGACAGACGGAGTCAGTTGTTGAGTTGGTTTTGGTGTAGTCAGTCAGTTGTTGGTTTGAGTTGGTCAATCAGTTGGTTAGTGAATGAGGACAGTTCTTGGTGTAAGAAGAGTTAGTCAGTGACGTGTTAATGAACGAAAGGATTGTGAATGAGAAGACTGTGCGTGCATCGGAGTTTATGCAATCGCGAGTACAAGTGAAGTTGTAACGGACGAACTGGTGAATTGTAACTGTGTGCAGCACGAAATTCTGTGTAATTGGCAAGTGTTAAACTGTAAGTCGGTGGAAATAAAGAACATTTTTGAGTGGTGTAATTGGACTTTTTATTCCACGAACCCACCAAAGTCACACTGGTGTCAGGAGTGGGATATAACACAAAGTCACACTGGTGTCAGGAAGCGGGAAAACAACATCACCGAACATTACAACGATGGAGGCAGCATTAGAAAAGATTTTAGCGGAACTGCAAGAAATAAAGACGGCTAAAGACAACATCACCAGGAAGATGGAAGAAATGCAGGCCGAATTAACAGAGAAGCTGGAGACTAGAAATAACCTGGCCGCGGAAGTGCTGGAGACTAGAAATAACCTGGCCGCGGAGTTGAAACTAATCAGGACGGCTAGGGAGAACATCGCCGAGAAGATGGAACAAATGAAGGCCGAGTTAACCGCGGAAATGAGAGCAGCGAACGACGGTCTGGCTACCGAAATGAAGGTGGCGAATGAGGCTCTCGCCGCCAAGTTTGAGGAACGGTTGGCCGGCGTGGGGAATGACGTCACGAACCCGGGCAAGCGGAAGGGTCAAGTAGACGACCGCCTTAATGATTTAGAGGAAAAGGCCGACAACATCGCAAAGCCCCTCGCCCGCCTGACGGAGGAAAACCGGCCTTATGTGTGGACGGAGGACGCCGAAGACGCTTTCCAGCACCCGAAGGGGACCCTGTGCAGTGCTCCTATTTTGGGTTTCCCACAACCGGGTGGTGCCTTCATTGTGGACACCGACGCCAGCGACCATTGCATTGGAGGTGTCCTATCGCAGATCCAGGACGGCCACGAGCGCACAAGAGTGGAAGAGGAGGAGCGTGCCGCAGCAGTCCGAGTAGTTGTGGCAGTGCCTGCTGAAGGCTGGGATAGCGCAGGCCTGAGGAGGGAGCAGCTGGCGGACGCAGACTTGGGGCCACTCTTGAGGGAAGTGGACGCAGGGACGAGACCGACCTGGGAGGACATCGCACCGAGGAGCGCCACCTACAAGTCGCACTGGGCCCAATGGGACTCGTTGAAGACCAGAGTGGGCGTGCTGTTCCGGGTATGGGAGTCACCCGATGGGAAGGCGCAGAGAGGACAGTTGGTACTTCCCCGGAGTAAGGTCCCGGAAATCTTGGAGGAAGTGCACGCCGGTACTTCAGGAGGACACCTGGGAGCGAACCGAATGATTCACAAACTACGGCAGCGCTACTTCTGGCTGAGACTCCGAGCAGATGCTGGTGGTACACCTGGACCGCCTCGCACGCTACGATGGGGCTGTTCGAGGGCGAACAGCTTTGAGAAGGGAGCAGTGTAACGGGGAGCGCTGAAACACCCTGTGAGCAGCTGGCAACGGAAGACAGGGGAGGCTCGGTTAGCCACGCCTTTCCCTCGTTTGTCTTATAGTGGTGACAGCCAGCGGTCGGAAAGAAACATAACTGTGCGTCTGTTTTTCTGTACACCTGTTTCTCGACCTTTCGTTTACTGGAACATTCTCCTGGTCACTAGAAACCGGCGATATTCCGATATAAAGAGGGTTACAGACAGACGGAGTCAGTTGTTGAGTTGGTTTTGGTGTAGTCAGTCAGTTGTTGGTTTGAGTTGGTCAATCAGTTGGTTAGTGAATGAGGACAGTTCTTGGTGTAAGAAGAGTTAGTCAGTGACGTGTTAATGAACGAAAGGATTGTGAATGAGAAGACTGTGCGTGCATCGGAGTTTATGCAATCGCGAGTACAAGTGAAGTTGTAACGGACGAACTGGTGAATTGTAACTGTGTGCAGCACGAAATTCTGTGTAATTGGCAAGTGTTAAACTGTAAGTCGGTGGAAATAAAGAACATTTTTGAGTGGTGTAATTGGACTTTTTATTCCACGAACCCACCAAAGTCACACTGGTGTCAGGAGTGGGATATAACACAAAGTCACAATATACTGAGATAAGGGAAATACAGTTAAGTCAAATGAGGCACGATTAAAGAAGTTTCTTTACACCAATGAAAGAAGACGGAGAGTTAATTTGCTGAGCTTGTTGTTGCCTACTACAGTTTGTTTGCTAATTTCCTTTTTGGATCTTATTGCTACCCATTTGTTCCGTATTCCTTGCTGGTACTTAGAGATTCTCTGGTAATTGTTATGTGAAAACAACATTGGCTAAGGGGTGTACAAAACCAGCGAGTTTGGTGGCTGTTGGTAATAGAAGAGCATCATACTATGAAAAGATATCTCAAAACTCAGTACAGTTATTAAATGTATTAAGTGCAACCTTAGTACCAGCACCGAACCTGACGTAAACAACAACTATTGAACCTGTCAAAAGCACATCTTGTTATAGAGTAGACTAACATATGAGAATTTTGCTTTCTCCAACACATGCACTATAACAAGTTGAACTACTTTATACCAGCGAAAACAATCGATGCTGAGATTTCACTAGAAGAACATGTCTGCGTTTGTGTATGTTCCCCTGTGCTTTTGTATATGCACGACTTTTAACAACATAAGCCAAAAAATAAAAGGTTCGTTGAATGCCAAACTTGGGATTTGTGTTCAGCTTCTTTCAAAGAAATCCAACAATACATTACACTTATTTAGGAACTGTTCATAAACGTTCTGTTTTCTCAAAATAACTCCAAGGACCATATGACAAACGAAATTTATCTCATATTTTCAGCAATGTCCTCAGAAATTATAAATTACAGGTAAAGCATATAACATACAGATAAAGGTCTGCCGAAACAAACAAATTGACATAAATGAAAATTTCTAGTTACTTCATGACTGATAGAGACTGTTCGGGTACTGGTTTATTTTCAAATAATCTAGAAATTATCAGTGAGGTATTTAAAGACTCGACGACTGGCCAGGAGTCGAGTTGCGGGTTGTCAAACAAGGGTTGTAATAAAGACATGTAACAAGATTGCTGTAAACAGAGGAAGTTGAGTAAGCCGTTTTTTTTATTGTCATCGAACTTGATGTTGTAGATTCTGATATGTGATGTAATTCTGCTGCTAAGCAGTGTTTCTATGCAAATAAACAACATTTAGAATTTCGGCAAATTGCACTTTTAATTCTACGAACCCACAAAGTCACAACTGGTGTCAGGAACGAGACGTCACGGCATGGAGGCTACATTGGCACAGATTCTAGAGAAGTTGGAGTCAGCAAATACCAACTTGGCCGTGAAGATGACTGAATTAACAACGAAGACGGAAGCTACAAATAGCAGCTTGACCACTACGATGACAGTGAGGATGACAGATTCAACCACGGAAATGAGAGCAGCGAACGACGACCTGGTCACGGAAATGAAGGCCGAATAATCGGAAACGATGGCTGCCATCGAGGCCCTCGCTAAAAAATTTGAGTAACAGTTGGCCGGCGTGAGGGTGGACGTCTCAGACTTCGGCGAGCGCGTCGAAGACCTGGCCAGCTGCGTTAGCGAGCTAGAGGGAAAGGCCGACAACAACACGAAGTCCCTGAATGCCATGGTGGATGACGTCGTCGGCAGGAGGTTAAAGGATTTAAAGGCCGAAGCGGCGGGACACGACACATCTGCGCGCGTCAAACCTCCTAAATATGATGGCGCGACAACTTTTGATGTCTTCCGCCGGCAATTCGACACGGTGGCCAAACACAAGTGGTCACCAGAAGAAGGGATGGCACAGCTAATAGCCAGTCTCCAGGGACGAGCCGCACAAGTTCTGAATACGATCCAGACAGCGGCGACACACAAGAACATCTGGGAGGCCCTGGAGAATCGTTTTGGAAACCACCGCTTAGCCGCAGCGTACCGCAGCCAGTTGAAGTCAAGGTCACAGCAGCCAGGGGAGACGCTGTAGGAGTTCGCCCTGGCAATCGCGCAGCTGGCTTGCAAAGCCTTAGTCAACCTCACACCAGAGTTCGTACCCCGGGGAGCCGCCTACAGATTTGTCGACGCCCTACAAGACACGGAGATTCGTAAGCGTGGAAAGTGACAGCCGATACCAGGATGAGCAGCCGGAAGAACAAGTAAGGCCCAGCGTGGTAAGGGGCACGGCGTTGCACGCCTCAGCCGGCGCATGGATGACAGCCTCATCGCCAACGGTTGGCTAAGAGGAAAACGTGCCACGTGCTGGTAGACACTGGGGCAGCTGTGACCGTCATCAGGCCTGACATAGTCAGGGGTTTGCCGTCAAGGAAACCAAGCCGACCGTAACAGCTTGTGACGGCATCGGGTGAAACCTTGCCTGTGGAGAAGGCAGCCCTACTGTAGTTGAGCTTGGGATGGAGTGTCGTATGTCTGTGGCTGAGGTGGCTGAGGATATGATGCTGGGACTGGATGCCTTCAGCAGCCACGAGGCGACGGTCTACGTCGGCAAACAGGTCCTGCGGCTCACTGGAGAAGAGGTGATACTCCGGCAACCCGACGAGCGCATTTGAATCTGCAGGGTCATCTTAAAGAAAGACGTGGTGGTTCCCGCGAGAAGCGAGGTGGGGGTGACGGTGCGACTGGAAGGCCAGTGGACGAGGAACATGATGCTGGACCAGATGACGCCTGCACACGGACTCTGTGTAGCCAGGACATTTTTGCCGTGCCGAGAGGGTGTGCCAGTGAGACTGTTCAACCTGGCAGACACGGATCATGGCGTCGAGCACGGAACGGATCTGGGGACGTGTGAGCCCGTAGTCAGCGTAACCACAATCAACAAGACACAGGAGCCGGTGCAGAGGCAACACCTGGGGCCCCGGCTGGAAGGGAGAGGGAGAGGGCAGCCGACCACCTGACCGTAGAACTGCTGGAGAGAGTTCTACAACTGCTGAGGCGATACCAGGGCGTCTTCAGCCAAAGCGACAGTGACTACTTCCTCACGGATAAGGTGCTTCACCGCATCAACACAGAAGACGCCCGGCCTATTCGGCAAACACCTAGATGCGTCCCGCTGGCAAAGCAAGCGGCGGTAGGGGATATGGTAGATGACATGAAATCCAGGGGAGTGATTTCAGAGTCTGACAGCTCTTGGTGCTCCTCCGTCGTCCTGGTGAAGAAAAACGGCGAGCTACGCTTTTGCGTGGACTAAAGGAAGCTGAACGCTGTCACCCGGAAGGACTGTTTCCCCTTACCCCGAATTGACGATACTCTGGACACACTTGTTGGTGCACAGTGGTTCTCGACCCGGGAACTGAAGTTGGGTTACTGGCAGGTGGCTCTAGACACGAGAGACAAGGAGAAGACTGCATTCTCGGCATACCAATAGCTTTGGTAGTTCACAGTTATGCCCTTTGGCCTCTGAAATGCACCAGCCACCTTCCAACGACTAATGGAATCAGTGATGAGAGAATTGACATATGATGCATGCCTGCTATACTTGGACAACATTATCATCGTTGGCAAGACGTCCGAAGACCTTCTCGACAACCTAAGTAACGTATTACAGAGGCTGCAGGCAACCAACTTAAACCTGATCGCAAAGAAGTGCCAGTTCTTCCGCAAGGAAGTTAACTACTTGGGCCACATATTCTAACCAACTGGCGTGGCCACAGATCCAGAGAAGACACGGGCTTTGAGAGATTGACCTTGTCCAAAGGATAAGCGAGAGTTGCGTAGTTTCCTGGGGCTACGCAGTTATTACCACCGCTACATAAAAGTGTTCTCCAATAACGCCAAACCCCTCACCCGCCTGGCAGAAGAACACCGACCTTATGTGTGGACTGATGACGCCAAAGGCGCTTTCCAGCACCCGAAGGAGACCTGGTGCAGTGCTCCTATTTTGGGATTCCCACAACCAGGTGGCACTTTCATTGTGGATACCGACGCCAGTCACCATTGCATTGGAGGCGTCCTATTTCAAATCCAGGACGGCCACGAGCGGGTGATATCCTACTACAGGAAGACGCTATCCAAGGCAGAGAAGAACTACTGCGTCACCCGGCCAGAGTTACTGGCGGTAGTAAAGGCATTGGAGCACTTCCACAAGTACCTTTATAATCAGCCATTCCACCTGAGGACTGATCACTTCGCGCTATCCTGGCTACTGAGCTTTAGAAACCTGGAAGTCCAGACAGCACGTTGGGTCCAGAGGCTACAGGAGTAGGACTTCACCTCTGAACATCGTAGAGGGAAGAGCCACAGCAACGAACACGCCATATCCCGATTACCCTGCCCAGAGGAACATGGCCAAGGTACAAGTGTGTAAGAGAAGGAGCGAGCCGCAGCAGTCTGAGTAGTCACGGCAGCGCCTGCGGATGGCTGGGATAGCGTAGGCCTGAGGATGAAGCACCTGGCGGATGCCGACTTGGGGCCACTGTTGAGAGAAGTGGATGCAGGCACAAGACCAATCTGGGAGTATATCGCAACGAGGAGCGCCACCTACAAGTCCTACTGGGCCCAATTGGACTCACTGATGACAAGAGCGGGCGTGTTGTTCCGGGTATGGGAATCGCCTGATGGGAAGACGCAAAGGGAGCAGTCGGTACTTCCCCGAAGTAAGGTCCCAGAAGTCTTGGAGGAAGTGTACCCCAGTGCTTCAGGAGGACACCTGGGAGCAAACCGGACGATCGATAAACTGCGGAAGCGACAGGACTGGCTGAGGCTCCGAGCAGATGCTGAGAGATGGTGCCGACAATGTGACGTTTTGTGGTCGCGTTAGAACTCAACAGCGACCAGGCCACCAATTTTGATTCTCACCTGATGAAGGAGGCACTGGAAAGACTTAATGCGAACAAGACCCGCACAATACCCCTACATCCGCAGTCGGACGGCACGGTTTAGAGGTACATCGAGACCCCAGAAGAACACCGGAAGAGGGTCGTCTCCAGCCATCAGCGAGACTGGGATGTCAGGGTGCATCTGCTCTTGCTGGCCTACCGCTCGTCAACACACGACAGCTCTGGCTGAGCTTAATGTTAGGCTGAGAGTTGCGCCTCCCTTGTGAGCAGGATTTTGGGAGCCCTCCGGAAGCGAAACAGCCACCAAACATGTATGTGTGGAATCTTGTTGGACCATCTCCAAGACATGAATGAGGTGGCTCGTCAGTATATCCAGATGGTGAGAGACCACATGCAGGTCCGATATGACAGGCAAGCCAAAAGCCAAGAGTTCCAGCAAGGTGACCTTGACTGGTTTCACCGCCCTACCAGGACCAAGAGACGCTGCCCAAAGGTTCAATAACCGTGGCAAGGACCGTACCGGGTGCTAAACAGGATTAAATCGTGGGCTACCGCATCCAGAAGTTGCTCCTAGGGAAGATGTTGGGCTATACCTTGATCGTCTGGCACGTTACGATGATGCTGTTCGGGACTTCCAGCCTTCAGAAAGGAGTACTGGAGCCGATCGCACTGTTGTTTGGAACCGACTGCATGGGCATAGGTAGGTAGTGGCGCGCAGCGCTATGCGCTTGCCGAGAGAGAGAAAGAGACAGATATTTCCGTCTTTCTCTCGCTACATCGTGATTGTTATCGAACGATCAACTGCAGTCTAGAAAAATGACTGAAGGTATAATAATCCCGCAACGGTCAGTTGCTAGTGAGTTGTTAGTTGTGTGTACAATTGTGCACCAATGTAAGTGTGTAGATCACTGAAGTGCACCGCAGGGAATTCTTTTGTTTGTTTAGGTGTGTTAGTGGAACAAGACGACCTTGAAGACTGTTATTGTGAATGTCACGTTACTTTTACTGCGGCAAGGGGTGTATAACGTTAGTAAAGGGTCGTGAAGTATCGGCCGACATGCAGTACCGGCCACAACTGGTATTTCCCTCTTCACCTCCATGTGGTAGAAGTTTCTAATAAGCAGTAGCAAGTTTGTACATCCACGTGCGCTACAGTCGGATATCTTCTTCCTCTCTTCAGTTGTTTGCTCTGAGTGCTTGATGGCGGTTGGTGTAGCTCTCAGCACACATAGGATATTCTGAGGCCTATAGCAGCGCTATATTTGCGTTCTCTGTAAACCAGTGAGCTAAACATTTGTGAACTGAGCAGAAATAGTGACAATAAGTTCCCATGGTTTTGTATTCTACTATTGTTCTATATGTGGCAGTGCAATGTGTCACTGACAATTGATATTGTAACAGAAAAGACTGTAGACGATACTACATGTCACGTTCTATAAGCCTTATACTTCTATACTTTTTACTTTCAATGTAATAAAGCACTATAAAAATAAAAATCATTACATTATACTATCTATAGAACTATCTTGATGTAAGAGAATAATATAGTAAGATTCCGATTAACCACCACAGTTACAGAGTAAAGTCAAAAATCTTAACCCGGCCGATACTGAACGACTTTCCCCTATTGCTTACTGCAATAACGAGCATTTTAAATTTCTGCAAACGAGACTTTAACATTTTCTTGGTAGGGAAGTGGGAGTGGCGCCACTCCATTAATTCCCGTTTTGTCCCGGGTTCGAAGTGATGAACCCATGTTTCATCGCCGGTAACAATGTTTGTCAAAAATGGTCACCATCAGCCTCATGACGTGCAAGTAATTCCGCAAAGATGGTTCTCCTTTGCCCTTTATGGTCTTCGGTTGGACATCGAGAGACCCAGCGGGAACAAACCTTTGAATATCCCAACTGGTGAACAATTGTGACAGCACTACCAACAGAGACAAGTTGAGCACTGCGGTGTTTGACTGCGATCCGGCGATCATCTCAAGTGAGTGTGTTCGCACGCTCCAACGTTGCAGGAGTTACAGCTGTGCACGGACGACCAGCAAGCGGGAGATCAGACAGTTTTGCCTGTCCTTGCGCGGAGGATGACACACGCTTTGCCCAACGACTCACTGTGCTTTTGTCACTGCCAGTTCACCGTAGAAGTTCTGCAAGTGCCTATAAATATCTGATATGCCCTGGTTTCCCGCAAAAACATACTCAATCACTGCCCGTTGTTTGGAATGTACCTCCGCTACAGACGCCATTTTAAAAGCTCCGTATAGCGCTGTCACCTATTGGAAGTCAATGAAACTTTACGAGACAAAGCGGGAATATTTTAAGTTGCTCCAAAAAAAAACGCCAGGTTTTTCCAATAAAAATTCGCCAAGAAAAACACGTGTTGCAATACGCTCACTTTCTTCTCGGCAGCCAGCCAGGTGAAAAGATGATTAGATATCAACGTTTCGGGAGTGTGCATCTCTCCCATCATCAGGATATTTATAAAATGTTATAACCACAAGTGAAACAATGGATATAACACAACTATAAACAAAGACAAAACGCTATCAAAATTCGCATTACTAAACAAAAGACTGTTCTCAGTAAATTAAATGCCAGGTCAGGAGATGGCGTGAATATAGAAAATTGTGTCAAAGAAACGTAACTACTTAACTTGATTATCAAGCTGTATTGATCTTTGCTTCTTAATTCAATACAACATCAGGACCATCCACAAGCCACCTCCGAAGATTAAGCCTCTGTTGAGACCAGTGTAAGGCAAACTGGACTTCCAAGTTCCGGGAGTGTACAGCATTCCCTGTGAATGTGGGACACCGTATATAGGACAAACCGGAAGGACCATCGGTACTAAAACAAACGAACATGAACGGATCATTTGTTTAATGCAACCTGAGAAGTGTGTGCTGGCAGAGCATTGTTTTGATAATGACCGTAGAGCCAATTTTCGGGAGACGATCATCTTGGCAAAGTGCAGCAGTTACTGGGTGCGGTGAATTAAGGAGGCTTTGGCGATTTCCTCAGAAAGGAGCACGCTTAATCGTGATGCTGGATTTCAGTTGAGCTCCTCTTGGAAACCGGCTTTAAAATGGAAATCCGGCGATTTAAGATGCAAAGATCGATACAGCTTGATAATCAAGTTAAGTAGTTACGTTTCTTTGACGATAAATTTACTGGAAACAGTCTTTTTTCAGTAATGTGAATTTTGGTAGTGTCTTGTCTTTGTTTATAGTTGTGTTATATCCAGTATTTCATTTGTGGTTATAATAATTAATAAATATCCTGATGATGGGAGAGATGCACACTCCGGAAACGTTTATATCTAATCATCTTTTCACATGGCTGGCTGTCCGAGAAGAAAGTGAGCGCATTCGTCGCCAGGAAATCTTCAGGTCTTGTTTTACGTATTGCATTACTTATTGAACTCCCGTCGTATGTTCGATATAACCTTACCAAACTAATTCAGATAGAGCAAAATTTCTCAAAACTTTTACAGATCTGTTCAATTCAGATACAAAATGACAAGGAGATAACTCTAGTTCAACTGTTTTCCCAGCATTTAGTCTCAGACTATTAGCACTGCACCACAGCAACTAGTTGCTTAAAGATATGACCATCGCTTAGACCTGCCTCATTTCTTTAATTATCATATACAAAGGATACTTACGAGGGCTGTTCAATAAAGAATGATCATAATTTTTACGGTCATAATTTTTTGCACTAAAATTCAATCTTATTATATTCTGTTAGCTTAAGGTGCGAGAAACACGCCGTAGAAGTTTCACTGTTGGTACTCCTGGTTCCCGACTGTGAGAACTAGGCAAGTTCAGACATGTTTAGTATCGCCTACCGCCGCAATGGAGGTAACATGCAGTTAAAGTTGATGTTAGAGGAAGATCCGGAACTTATTTCAAACGTAATCACTGCTGATGAAACCTGGCTACATCATTTTGATCCTGAGAGCAAACAGCAAAGCTGAGTGTGGAAATCTCCATCACCAACCCCCCAAAAAGCAAAAGTGATTGCTTCTTCTGGAAAAGTTATGGTCATCTCGTTCTTTGATATTCATGGAATGGTTTATCGGCATGTTGCACCTGCACACACATCAGAAACTGGACAATACTACAGAGATATCCTGGAAACATTGCAAGTTCATATCAGACACAAAAGTCGGATTTCCGTGAAGCTGGCTGGATGCTGCACCACGATAATGTGCGGCTGCATATTGCCAATGTTGTTGCTGAATATGTTGCAAAAATCAACGTTAAATGCATCCCTCAGCCTCCGTATAGTCCGGATTTAGCCCCATGAGACTCTTTTCTATTCCCTAACTTGAAGAAACGTCTTCGTGGGAGGCATTAGCCATCATCAGAAGCAGTGGTGAAGGCTGCGGAGGCGATTTTGAGGATGTCTCAAAAAGTGATTTCCAGCATGTCTGAAGACTGGCAGAAAAGCTGGGACAAGTGCATCGCATTCAGGGAAGACTATTTTGAGGAGGATCATCAAAATTTTGAGGAGTAAAGGTACGTTGTGAAAACAAAAAATTGTGATCATTCTTTATTCAACAGCACTCGCATAATAAAATGGTACCTACAAACGTTTAAGTAACCATGAGTTCGAAAAATAAACCT
Organism: Mantis religiosa; assembly: GCA_030765055.1. NCBI lineage: Eukaryota > Metazoa > Arthropoda > Insecta > Mantodea > Mantidae > Mantis > Mantis religiosa. The sequence continues at coordinate 142,919,052 of CM060959.1, read as the reverse complement.
GCTTAAAGTGAGTAGGGAAATGTTTGTGAGTAAAATCCATCAGCCTCCTTTTTAGTTCTATATTTGAAGTCTCGAGCTATCAAGGCAACAGTAAGATGAATTAACGTGTCATTTCCACACAATTGATAACTTATTGGTTTGTGCGAATGAGAATCTAGAGCTCAGAGGAAGTTTAATGAAACTTTTATTTGCTGACATAAAGAGAGAAGACAGTTTTATCTGAGGTTGCAACGAATAATGTAGTACTGACGAAAATAAAGCACTTATCGACAAATACATTTCGTAACAAAAGAGTTGGAGAAATGTTGAGAAGTTCAGTACGGGCACTTCGTGTGTTTTGTTATTTTCTCAAAGAAGCCACTGCTACCACGGAACTAAAACCAAAAAATGCAATAAAACTGTATAGCTTTATAGAGTAACTGAAAACTTCTTCCGACAACTCACTAAGGAAATTCAAATAAAAGAAAAGCGATAGGTAATACAGCCATGCCTTTCTTGGGAGCTTAGTGCATTCCGTTGTTGTTCATTCTTTGTTTTTTTTTTTCGTATTCTACAAATGTGATGAAAGTAAAACTTTTATTTTAGGTTCAATTTTTATTTAAAATTATTTGTGACTACAGTGGATAGGAAACGAGGATAAAGATAACAAGTGAATGTGTGAAAGAAGTCATATAAGCAGAAGAAAATAAAACTGAACATTAATCATGGCTCTAATTACAAAAATTAATGTAAACTTTGAAGAAATATTATTTTGAGTGTTAAATAATGTTAAAAAGTGACTTGAAAGAAAAGTTATAAAGTATTATTAAATAGTGCAACGAAAATAATTATAATTGAATGCGACGTAGAGCAATGGAAATAATGTTGAATTGCCATAGCAACGGCAGTTTCTCCATGGACCTGGACACATTTGAGCATCATTTCACCTCATTAATTCACCCTCCGATATGTTCGTGTCGTGATTAATTTAATTCGGAGGACCACCTTGATTTTAGCAAAAATCAAGGAAACTGATTTTGTGGACTGTATTCGATAGAGCTGTATTCATATCACTAGATAAATTTATTGCACACGCTACATTTTTTATGTGAATAATCATGAAGAAGACAACAACACATTTAATATCTGAGATAAACTAAAAACGTTTTTTCATTGGAACATTGCATGCAGCCACACAACCAAGCACATCACATGTCTCTACATGTCTCAAACATGTCTGCAACTAAAACCGGAAGAAGACTATTTTCATGCGCGCTGGCGAGTCACATGACCAGCTGGCCGCATAACCGGCGCCAAGCGAAATATTCATGCACCCGATTAACAAATGACGATCATGGTGCAAACATACTGGGGCCCAAATAACTGAACAGTTTTTTAATTTAACATAGGCATACATTGAAAAATATCACTTCTGTTCTTGAACTGGCAGAGGACACAGTTTCACAATGGGACGCCTATATTCACCCTTAGAAGTTTGCACTGTAGCTATCTGCACTAAACCATCACCACCAGGATGAGTCTCAGTGATGATTCCAAGTTCCCAATGCAGAGGAGATGAATTATCTTCCATTAGCAGAACCATGGCGTCTGCCTTAAGATTTTCACTGGAACTGGACCACCTTTGCCTCTGCTGGAGTGAATGTGGATAGTCGGTTGACCACCGCCGCCAAAGATGTTGTAGACCATCTTGGAGCTGTTGCCATTTCTGTAACTGATTCAGATTGTCAGAACAAGGTGATGGTATGGAAGTTAATGGTTCTCCAATGAGGAAATGACCTGGAGAAAGGTAGGAAGTATCAAAAGGATCATCAGTAAGGCGTAGCAATGGACGGGAGTTCAAGCAAGCCTCAATTTGAATTAGTAATGTGGTTAATTGTTCATAGGTCAGTACTTGTGTACCCATTACTCTACGAAGATGATATTTCATAGATTTCACTGCAGCCTCATGTAATCCTCCAAAGTGGGGTGAACTGGGTGGTATAAAATGCAATGTGCATTCATTAGCTGAAGCGTAGTCTTGTACAATCTCTTGGTGCTTGCGAGAATGCAAAAGTAGTCTAAGTTCTCTATGTTTGTTGTTAGCACCTACAAAATTTGTGCCATTGTCACTTAGGATCTCTTTACACAATCCTCGTCTAGCTGTAAACCTTCGTAAGGCAGCAATAAAAGCATCAGAAGTCGTGTCTGAAACCAACTCAATGCGAATTGCCTTTGTGGATAAACAGACAAAGATAGCTATGTAGGCCTTCACCTGACTCTTGCTGCGAGGCGAGCCATAACGTAGGAAGAATGGACCAGCGTAATCAACTGCAACTCGTAGGAAGGGTCTCGCTGGAGTTGCTCTGTATGTAGGTAGATTGCCAATTAATTGTTGAGCTCCCTTGGCCTTGAGTTTGAAGCACGGCAGGCACTTGTGTATGACTGACTTAAGAGTTTCTCCTATTCTCTGTATCCAATACCGTTGTCGAAGAGAAGAGGTAAGTAGCTGATTGGAAGCATGCAAAAGTTTAACGTGTTCACTTTCAATAATTAGCTTGGTAAGATGATGCTTAGGAGGTAAGATGAGCTGATGTCTTGACTGGAAGGGAATTTCAGCCTTGTCAATTCTTCCCCCTACTCGGAGTAAACCTTCATTGTCGACAAATGGATGCAAAGATTTCAATGAGCTTTTAGTAGGAACGTGTCCTTTATCATTAAGTTCTGTTAACTCTGTGATATAAACTGATTGTTGAGCAAGTTTAATGCAGCAGTGCAATGACTGTTGAAGCTCAAGTGCTGAGAGAGGACCTTGCCGTCTCGTGTTGCTGTTTCTACAGTTGAGTGCAAATCTCAGCATTTATGCTGTCACTCTCTGCAGGCGTAACAATTTTGAAAAACGAGAAATTATATCATCACTTTCTGTAGTGACCATCAAGCATGCAGTAGTGCGTTGCTCAGTGGCATCCTGAATATCTAATAGTTTGGGTTGTTCTGGCCAAGATGCAAAAGGTTGTGAGATCCAATCAGGACCTTTCCACCACAAGTCATTTGAGGCAAGAGGTTCAGTTGAAACTCCTCTCGAAATGAGATCTGCTGGATTATTTTGAGTAGCTGCATATCGCCAAGCAGCAGTTTCTGATAACTCTTGTATTTGTGAAACTCTGTTGGCTACAAAAGTCTTCCATTTGTGTGGGTTGGATTTAATCCATGCTAGAACAATCATAGAGTCCGTCCATAGATAGTTCTGTGAAGTCTGCAGCTTAAGGTTAGCTACAACCTTGTAAAGTTTAGCGAGTAGTAAAGCACCACAAAGTTCGAGCCGAGGTATGCTTTGTTTCTTTAATGGTGCAACCTTGGATTTGGAGCAAAGAAGTCTGATTTTCACCTCATTGCAGCTGTTCATAGAACGAAGATAAATACAGGCACCATAAGCCCTTTCTGAGGAATCGCAAAACCCATGTATTTGTATGTCCCTTAATGTACCTGTGATTAGGACGTGTCTTGGAATACGTATAGCATGAATGATGGACAATGTCTCGCAGAAATTTAGCCATTGTTGGATAAGGTGAGATGGTATCAATTCATCCCAACCGAGTTTTTCCAGCCAAAGAGATCGTAGGAACATCTTGGCATTTATGACAATAGGACACACTAGGCCTAAAGCATCAAAAATAGATGATATGACAGAAAGTATGCTTCGTTTGGTGTAGCTAGAATTTAGATTATCCTGAAGAGATGGATTGTCTTGTATCTGGAATTGATCTGTTCCAGGATTCCAGAGGAGACCAAGAGCATGCACATTTTCACTGCTATCAAATGAAAGTGGAAGTTGTGTCTCTCTGTGTTCCGGTGGAATGGATTTTAAAATATCTTCATGATTAGAACACCATTTCCTAAGTGGGAATCCACCACTGTCTAACATCTGAAGTAGCTGCCTCTGAATATGTAAAGCTTGCTGTAGATCATTATGACCATATAAGCAATCATCTACGTAGAAGGATTCACGGATAGCTTGAGAAGCTAGTGGATATTTAGCCTCTTCCTCTGAAGCTAGTTGATGCAAAGTCCTTATGGCCAAAAAGGATGCAGGTTTGATACCATATGTGACTGTAGTAAGAGCGTAATCCTTCATAGGTTCATCTTTGTTTTCTCGCCATACTATTCTTTGGAGATCTTGATCATCAGGATGCATTTTCACTCGCCTGTACATCTTAGAAATGTCAGCTGAGAATGCATAGCGATAAGTTCTGAAGCGTAAAATTATGGAGATAAAGTCATCCTGATTAGTAGGACCCAACTTCAGCACATCATTCAAGGATAGTCCTGAAGATGACTGCGCAGCTGCATCAAATACAACTCTGGTGAGAGTAGTAGTATATAAAGGTTTGAAAACTGCATGATGCGGAAGAAAGTAACAAGGTTCGCCTTCCTTTGGTGGTGGCACTTGCTTCATGCGCCCCATGGATTCATATTCAGAGAGAAAATGAGTGTAATCTTCTTTAAGTGTGATGTCGTTTTGAAGACGTCGTTCTAAGTGCATAAAGCGAATGATGGCTTACTGTCTACATTCACATAAGCAATTTTTGTCCTCCTTGACGGGTAGACGAACTGTAAAGCTACCATCGGCATTACGAGTGGTTGTTTTTACATAGTATTCTTCACACTCCTTTTCCTCCTTAGTAAGAACATGCTGAGGAAGTTCTTCCAAATCCCAGAAACGTCTTAACTGTGTGTCAAAGTTATCAGTGCTGATGAAGAAATTATGCTGAGGCGAAGACTTAGCCTTGTACTTGTATGATGACCTTGGAATAGGGCCTGATATTATCCAACCGAGGGCTGTGCTGGCTAGTACAGGATGTCCTTGTTTCTTTAAGGTTTTCCCATGCAATAACCCGAAGAATAAGCAACCTTGTATTAGGATTTCAACCTCATCAGGAATGTTGAACCTAGGATCTGCTAATGGAATGCTAGAAGGAATATTCCAGTTGCATAAATTGATATGTGTGGAAGGTAGTTTTCCTGTTATACGAGGAAGTACTAGACATTCAATTTTAGTCTTAAAATCATGTACCATAGATTTCAGATTGACCTGAACATGGTGAGTGTCCTTTGAAATGGTGCCATTTATACCATTGATAGCCGTATCAGCTGTCACCTTATTAAGCTGTAAGCGTGATGCAAGATCTGCAGTTATGAAATTGGATTGACTGGCAGAGTCGAGGAGTGCTCTACATTTTATGAGATTGCCATATCTGTCTTCCACTTGCACTAGTACGGTGGCAAGCAAAACCTGCTGTGTGGATTTTGATTTAAAAGAACAGTAGCTAGATGGCACGTCAATTGCTCTAGTAGAATCATTTACAGGACTAGATGAAGTTGCACGTGTAGCATTTTCTCTGTTACTATCATGAAGCAACTTGCTGTGAGTGGATGAGCCACAATTGCAGTATGAGGCACGATTACATTTACTTGATATGTGATTAGGAGCAAAGCAATTGGCACAAAGGCGCTTGGATTTAGAGAAAGTCCAACGCTTATGCACATTAAGGTTTTTGAAGTCATCACAATTATGTAGCATGTGACTGCACTGACAAAATGGACATACACGATCACTCGTGGATAAGTAAGAGTGTTTACTGTCTCTGCTGTTGGGCTTAGCAGAGTGCAAATCAGTCTTAGGCTTAACTGCTGTCTTGTTACATGCAGTGTTAGCTAGCAATACAAAAGAGTGTGCTCTTGCTTCTAAAAATTGCATAAGATCCTTCAAAGAAGGGAAGTTTTGAGAATCTATTTTACTCTCCCATTCTCTGCGTGTGGTGTCAGACAAATGTTATAGGAGAAGTTGCATTAAAATGATTTCATGCAAAGGCACTTCAAGTTTTAATGCTTCAATGGCATTCAAGTTATTTTGAAAATGGTTGAGCAAGGTACGTAGTTCATTTACTGTTTCCTTATGCATTACTGGTAGTGCTAATCAATTTTTTATATGAGCTGTAGCTATTCATCTTGTATTGTTATAGTGTGAGCATATGAGCTCCCATACTACATCAAAATTTTCACTAGTGACAGGTATGTTCTGTATTAGTGAATGAGCTTGTCCCTTGAGAGAGGAAAGTAAGTAATGATATTTCTGAATAGCATCTAAAGCTTGGTTGTTTACCACTAAGCTTGTAAATGTGTCATAGAAATGTTTGATATGAGTGACATTACCCTCAAATATAGGTAATTGTATCACAGGCAGTTTGATAGCTTTAGCTGCTTGTGACGATTGCGACTGCACTGTGTGCTGCGAATGTCCAGAACCATTTTCTTGCTGTTCATGATTCTGTATTAATTTAGCTAACCTAGCCTTCAATTCGAGGTAACTGTTTCTTGTTTCCTCCTCGTGTTCTGCAAGCATATCTAATTCAGTTTCCTCTTCCACAAGAGATTCAATTTGGGTCTGAATAGCTTCATATTTGTCCCAAATTTCAATTAAGTTATCGAAATTAGCTCTCAATGTGAAAATGTTGACCGGTTCTGGTAATTCATCAAGAAATTTTCGAACAAAGGTAAATTTTCTTTTGATTATACCCCTTCTTTTGACAAGAGCTTTCAAATCCTGCTCCATATTGAATGGTTATGAGACTTGCTTAAAGGAGAGAGAGAAAAGGAATGTTCTGACCTAAAATGTGTTGCGATACAGGCTACTGCGTCGTTGCGAATGAAATGCTGATATTCTGCTGCGTAGATCCCGATGCCTGGCCTCCTAGGGCCCACTGATATACATCCATGCAGAAGAAACTGTTGCGTTGCACAATAAATATCCGGCCGTGAAGGACCAATGTTCGTGTCGTGATTAATTTAATTCGGAGAACCACCTTGATTTTAGCAGAAATCAAGGAAACTGTTTTGTGGATTGTATTCGATAGAGCTGTATTCACATCACTAGATAAATTTATTGCACACGCTACATTTATTATGTGAATAATCATGAAGAAGACAACAACATATTTAATATCTGAGATAAACTAAAAACGTTTTTTCATTGGAACAAACTCTGCATGCAGCCACACAACCAAGCACAAAACATGTCTCTACCTGTCTCCAACATGTCTGCAACTAAAACCGGAAGAAGACTATTTTCATGCGCGCTGGCGAGTCACAAGACCAGCTGGCCGCATAACCGGCGCCAAGTGAAATATTCATGCGCCCGCTAAACAAATGACGATCATGGCGCAAACATGATATGACAAAGTTGGAGGACGTAAATTACAACAACAACAAAACGGCAGGTTGATGTGGGATTTTTCTTGGTGTGGCCTTTTGGTGTTGTATGGCAGCATCGTTAAGCATTACGTATCCGTGAGCCGGAGAACTCTCTCAGGGTCCAGCAGTTCTCACCAGTCAATGAAAAGTCCTGCTTCAATTTCAGGTGGATTGTTTATTCCTACAGATCTTACTTGTCTGATTGCTCTGCTTTTCTCGCTTGCTATCACTCTCGTTGCGTCCCCTTGTCGGTTTGAGTATACTTAATCCCACCACGTTTGAAATCTAACGCCACAATTGCCTCGCCATCAGATATTAAAGTAACGTGTCTTCTTCCTTTCCTTGGAACCAACAGAGTGACGCTTCTCACTTCGCCCTACTCTCGGCTTCTTTCTCCACCCTTTTTCTATTTGTTCTCTATTTCACGCCCATCACGTGGTTTACGCTACTTTTTATTGGGGGAGTTTATTTCTACGATTTACCCTATAGGTCACTTCCATTCACCTTCAACTGTGCAACAGTCACGATTTCACCTCCTAAAGTTCTAAGACCCTCCTTCCGTCATAACGGTACCGCATCCTCCCTCTACATATTTTCCGTAAACCTTGCTATTGTCTCTGGCTCCGTGCTGGCGCAGGAATTTTGAGTCTCCATTGTCCTATTGTTGAAGTATCCGGCCTCGTCTGCCCGTTCTAACTTAAGGCAACTTTTTCCCTATATTTATTTCATTTATTCGTTATTCCTATTATATTATTCCTTTTGACTTTATTTCTTATATAATATATTCCCAATTGCTTATTAATAATTTATATGGTTTCATGCCCTTCTTACATTCTTCTCTCGGAAATCTGTGGTTTCTGCTTCAAGGTTGTAACAATATGTTTTAATTAGACCTTTTTATATGAATATTGTTTTCTGGTATGACTTAGTGGGCCATGTAATGACAATATAAAAAAATATATGTGTAAGTTTGTGATTGGCCGTAGTATTGTATTACGTATTGTGATGACGTAACAGTAAATCGACCAATCACAAAATTAATAGAGGAGTAACGATAGTTACGGAAAATCAATAATTTTCATAGATATATGATCTTTAATCTAGTTTAATGACTATGAAGAAATGTCGCGGTGAATATAGGATTTTTCGAAGGAAAATTAAGAATCTTCAAAAAGAGTTTTTCGGTATTCGTAATAGTGATGAGAGAAACAATCAGAAATGAGGAATTTTAAGTAATTAACAGAAAAATTATATATAATTTAAAATAAGGATTTATCAATGTGTTGGAGGTAACCTAAAGTGATTGATTAAGAAGTTCCAGTAAAATGTAATCCGTGTTATACAATTAAATAATATATTACGAAATCGGAGACATATAAAATTTTATTTCTGTCAAAATTCCACACCTGAAAACAGATCTCATGACTCTTATTTAATCAAACTCAATCATCAAGAAACAATTCAAACTACAGCGAAGTAATCCTGTAGCTTCTCCACCTGGATCTTCGAAACAGTCAACGTGCATCCTATCTGCTGCGAGTGGAGATAAAATTCGACTTAATACCGCCACAAGGTCCAGTACAACGAGTTTGGCTGAATTTAGCATTCTTCTGCGTCCCTTTCACCGATATGGACGTCATATGACCTCCAAGTTAAAATGCCCCAAACCGATATGGACGTGTATAGACGTCCTTCGCATACATGCATTTAATGCTCATTTAACACCAATTATTTTAATCTTCATATTTTACAATAAATTTAAAATAGTTCTATATGAGATGTAAACACACCCTTAAAGGTTTCTTTTTGAATTGTACACCTCCAAACCTCGATAAACACCCAAGGGCATATCTGCAGATTCACACCAAATAAAATTGGTTTCCTTGCGAACTTTTTCGCAACACACTAGACATTTTCGAAACGGTTCCGACTTTTTGGGCTGTGGATGGTATGCTTTTAGGAAAGTGTTTTCTCTGAAGTATGAGTGGTGATGTGGTAAATTTCTTACCCCTTACCTCTGAGTATTATAATACCCAATTAGGTTACGCGCTATTTATACGCGCAAGTACAGGTAGATGAATGTCTTGCATGAATTTACAGCTCTGCAAATTACTAAACAATTGTGCATGGTTGCATCCAGTGTATAAAAATACTTTTTTTACCATTTAACTGTTTCTCGTAAAGAGGGATAGCTAGTAATAGCTGATCCACATCACCCATATTTGACCCGCCATTTCCCCAAACAACGGAGTAGCTAACATGCCATCTGTAGACCAGCACACGTCACTGCTACGTATGTCCTAAAAGATCTCCTTCATAATCGTACAACAAATCTTCCAGATTTTCTACAGTAATATCAGAAGCCTGTACACATCATACGCAAGGTAATTTGCTACATTACGGGGATAAGCCATGGTTAACATTCAAATTTTAACAATTTCAAATGTGCCATTCATTTAGCTTTTGATAGCTATAAGAAATCACTCTGAACACAGAGAGAGTATAAATAACTAAAATACAGAGCGAAAACAGCTGCATAAGGCTACCAGGAACCTTGGTTGAGAAACACTGTAATAACAGATGCTGACAGAGAGTTTTCTTTCCAGTATAACGCAACATATGCTCGTATGACTCGCTTGGTATAACATAAATAAACTAAACTTGAATCGGAGAAATCGCTTGCGTAGCTATACATACATTGGTTCGTATACACACAAAACAAAATGATTCAAATATTAGGCGCGTTCGGCGCAAAGAATGGCTTTTGCTACAGTGAAACAAAGTAGTGAAATTTCGACGATTTATTAACGTACTCTCCATTTTATTGTTACTGTAGATGTATACTGCCTTTAATGGGTTTTAAACCAGTCTTTGTTTCGTTTTTAAATAACTTAATAAATACGGAAGATACGGGATTGTATTTATGATGCATTTTTACAACATTTAACAATTGAAATGTCTTGTTCTGTTTATTGGGTATTCGTTTCCGGCCCCTGAAGGGTTTAAATGGTCATCGGTGAAGCGGTTAAACGTCGTGGAGAACGGTCGTGTGAGTGCTCTCCGTAAGTCTACAAAAATCACATGGTGCATAAAACGTTGCGAAAATAACATAATTGTTTTTAAAACTATGTCATATTAAGGTACACAAAAGTGATTATTTATTTCCGTGTTTAACAGAGTTATTTCAAAACATATTAATTAAATTAGAACAAAAGTAAGGGAAAAAAGTTTTAATAATTATTCAATTTTCCTACAAATTCATCATCACTTCTCATCCGCGACCGCACCCTGGAAGTTGGATATCATGCTAAGAGCAGCCGAGGTAAGTTCCAGAATTACATCGCAATTAAGAACACCGGATTGAACTTCGAGATAGTCGACGTGGTTTATTGCATCACATCATCGCGATCCCTCCATCTCTACAAATGTAACACACCGTTACATACGGCTTACCAACGTGGTGCACGGAGGTAATCCACCATCCATGCACCACAACTTCTGCTGCAATTGGCGACCAATAGGATGTGGCCGGCTTCCTCTCGGTCTTCTCGGACACGCAGGCTGTCCGATGAAGTTCCCTGCCGTCTCGCAGGTGGCACAGTAACGTGGCCGGCGTGTTAGGTCGTGACCGGTGCAGACTGAGGTGAGGCTCGCAGCACCATAGTAGTGACAGTGCGGTTCGTTATCACAGGAGTCGGCGGTGTGTCCATACTAGCAGCAGTGGCGGCAGGGTACGATACGGCTACACAGCTGGCCTCAATCGGGAGCACCTGCCCGAACGCTTGGAGTCCGTCTTTCAGCGCAGTCTGGTAGTCGTTCTGAACTTCCCGTAGGGGAGGGGATCCGTCCCCTTCAGCTGCCGTGGTGCGGGCGCTGCGGCCCCTTAGCACTCGTGGTATCTCTGGCGTTACTAGAGGAACGTCGGGCCGAACTGCCAAGCCCCTCCCATCGGGGAGTTCGGATTGGATTGGACTCGAGAGGGCAGTGTGTTCCCGACACCCACGGAGAATTGGGTACCTCCGGCTAGGCTACGGCCGCCCGGAGGGGGTAGAGAGTTGCCTAATAGCTCCCGGGTACTAGCCTGCAGAGTTAGTAGAAGGTGTGCTAGATCACCAGGCAGACAAACCGAGGTTTTCGGTAGTATTCCCTGCGGGGACGACGCGCTTAAGTGGCGGGGGCTTTTAAGAAATCAGGTATTGCCCTATGGAAAGAGCCCTGGAGTATCCATCGCTCCCGAGTAGAAGGAGGCCCGGGTCCTTGTCCTACGGGTCCAGGACTAATGGGATTAGAACCTCTGCACTTAACAGTCGTTCTGAACTCTAGGCGAACTAGAGGTGAGGGTCGCCGAGGTGTGTGGATGCGCTTGGCCCTTAGTAGAGATGGCCAGCGGTGTTTGGCGGCTTGCAGGATATACCCATCCGGGAGATATCTGTGCACCCCCCCCCCCCGGATAACTGCGCTGTAAGTAGGCATTGTTGCGGCGCGAGGAGGCACTGGCAGCTCGAGTGCGTTCGGCGGTTAGGTTGCTTCATGTGAAGCCAGTGGCGCGGCTTCATCTTCAGCATCGCTGGTGCTCGGCGTTGGAGGCGGCGGTTCCGGTGAGCCCGGCGGTGGTTTTGAAGGCGAGGCAGGGGCTGCAACGTCTTCCTCAGTTGCCTTTACAGGCTCTGCTGCATTCGTAGTCTTCCTTTTCTTCTTCCCTGCCCTATTGACTCTGCGAAGGCTGAGGATGTCCAATCCGGTCGCTTTTATAATCATCATCATCATCATCATCATCATCATCATCATCATCATCATCATCATCATCATTCATCATTCATCATCATCATCAGCATCAGCATCACGGTATAAGCCTTGTGGGCCTTTCCGGCTTCAAGGAAATTGATCGGACCATCTAATTCGTGGCCTGCCAACATTTCTTCTACCTACAGGTTTATACTTGTATACTAGTTGTGATGTACGGTCTTCGGTCATTCTTTGTACATGATCTTGCCATTTTTGCCTGTAGTCGCTAATCATGCGTCGCTTTTTAACCGAACCATTATTTCTGGACAGTTGACGAAGTTTCTCGAACTTTGGCAAGGTTTCTCGAAGCTCACTAAGCTTCACGGACTTTCGTGGTAGAGCGAGAAAGTCCAGGTTATCATCGTCTCTTTCTCTCTCTGTTGCTCTCTCACTCCCTCTCGGCAAGTGTTTTGTGCTAGTCGGTTGGTGGGCGTGGCTTGGACGCTTGTATCTCTCTCGGTGCTCGTCTACGCAGTAACAAAACAATGCCTCGCGACAGTGTATTGACCTCATTAAGACACAAAATTTATATCACCAAGTTGTCTATCTGGTTTAAATGTTTAAACATGCGTTCTTTTCTCACAGGAGTGGCTCGCTCCGTACCATGGCAATACCTAAAAGGGGAGCTAAAATACGATTTTAAAATATTTGCATACTTCTAATGTGGTCATTCTTAATACCCTTAAGGCATAATGAAATGTCCTGCCTATTAATGGAAAATTGCAGATGCTGAAGGTAATTACTATAAGTTCTCAGTTTAAACACTATAATTTTGCTATTCTATTGATCCATGCCATGTGGAGTCTGGCACAAATGACGTTTGAGTTTAGCGGGGAGAGTTGGGGTAGAGGTATAGGAGAAATGCTTGACGGTTATTTGCTGCCACCTATCGGCAGTACATGCCAGTTATTAGTACCAATTATATTCACACAAAAACTAATATGCTATATTGAGAAACAAATCGTAAATCATTTATCAGTAAGTGTAACAATGTGCAATGAAGAATTTTAGCATGCCACTGTGTCCTTATATCACATTCGTATACTACTCCTTGTTAATACTTTAAATTAATAATACTTTTAAATGACTAATTATTCTGTTTCAAATACAAGATACTTTTTGGGCAAATGAATAAACATTACATTTTTGGGAGCAGTCTCAGAATTGTATAAGACATTAGGGCAACGTGTAAATCTAAAAGATACATTTGGCAATACTTCACAAAATAAAGTGTAGATGTGCTGAAAAGTACCTTATTTTATTTTTAATTGTCAGCTGGTTATGCTGCGACTTTGTGGGTCCGTAGAATTAAAAGTCCGAGTTGCATATATTCCAAAATGTTCTTTATTTCCGTAGAAATACACTTTCAGATTAAAGCAGAAATACATTACGTACACAATCACGATCCACTGAGGTCGATGACAATAATAAACAGCTTTCTGATTACATGAGTTTACAACATCAGCTCAGCTGTTTACTGCTTACGAATTATTCTGGCGTGTCACAATCTCTTATATATATATATATATATATATATATATATATATATATATATATATATATATATACCTCCACTGATAATTTCTAGACTGTTCTAACACAACCCAGAAACCGAATAATCTCAATCTATCAAGAAGTCACTATAAATTTCCATCTACCTCACTTATCTGTGTCGGAAAGTCTTTTTATCTCCGCTATCTTTATTTGCTGGGTCTTTGTGTTCACAAGCCGCACTATCGTAGATAACGGGTTCGCGACACTGCTCCCTTCTCAAGGCTGGCCGTCCCGAACAGCACCATCGTAGCGGGCCAGACGATGCAGGTGTAACCCCAACTTCTTCCCTCGGGGCACCTTCTGGATGTGGTAGACCACGTCGTTAATCCTCTTCACCACCCGGTACGGTCCTTGCCACCCTATTGAATTTTGTCGATTGTTCGATTTGCTCCCAGGTGTCCTACTGAAGTACCGGCGTGCACTTCCTCCAAGACCTCCGGGACCTTACTTAGGGGAAGTGCCAAATGTTCTCTCTACATCTTCCCATCGGGCGATTCCCATACGTGGCACAGCATGCCCTCTCTTATCTTCAGTTAGTCCCATTGGGCGCAGTACGACTTGTAGGTGGCACTCCTCGGTGCGATGTCCTCCCAGATTGGTCTTGTCCCAGCCTCCACTTCCATTAAAAGTGGCAGCAAGTACGTGTCTGACAGATGCTCCCTACTCAGGCCTGCGCTATCCTAGCCATCCTCAGGCAATGCCCTGACTACTCTGAAAGCTGCGGCACGCTCCTTCTCTTCCATCCTTGTGCACTGGCCGTACTCCTCTGGGCAGGGTATCCGGGACATGGCGTTTGGGTTACCATGGCTCTTCCCTCTCACCCAACCGTCCGCGATGAGGCTGTCATCCATACGCCGTCTGACGGCGCGCAGTGTCACTCGAGGTGATGGTGGTGATGGCGCCGACGTGCTCCTTGCAACGCCGGGGCTTACTCCTTCTTCCGGCTGCTCTTCCTGGTGTCGGTCATCTTCGCGGTCATCGTCGCCGCCAAGTTGCTATTTGCAGCTTCCGTCTTCGTTGTTAATCAAGAAGTCACTAGAAATTTCCATTTACCTCACTTATCTGTGTCTGTAAGTTCTATATCTCAGCTATCTTTATTTGCCGGCTCTTTCTGTACACAATTGGTACTATCGTAGATAAGGGGTTTGCTACAGTACTTTTCTGAAATATAAAAGGTTGTTATTTCTTTAAATCCTGGACATGCGGAGGGAATGAAATTTAAAAGCCATCAGATAGCAAACATCTCTTACAGGGTTTTACTATCATATTCCTATGTTTTTATTTTATTTATTCTCAAAACAATTCCTAGGCACGCTTATGTATTCTAACACCTGAAAAATAGAAGTAGAAACCTTTTCAGTTGCAATTTATATTAGAGTTAATAGGGATAGTGATGTGAGTGTACATATGTGATTTTGAATCACAATTCATAATGAATATTTAAGGTACTTGTGTTTGATGTCATCACAAGCGCAGATGTGGTTGGTTTAAGCAGATTTGCCAAGTTTAGGAAATATATTTTGGTATAATTCTACAAAAGTCATAAGTAACAAATGCTACAAGTTAAGTTAGGTCATAGCATCACAAAGTGGTATTTGTCAGACTTGCTATAGCTTGAATGAATAGAGTCAGACTGAAAATTTCAATGCCATAGCAGGGATTTGAAAGACGGATCTCCCGCTCTCCGTGAAGTTGCTTTAAACCACTGAGCGACTATGACCAACATGCCGACATGACATTAAATTCTCTGACTCATATGTTTCCCGGTAGGCCACTAGAGGTTCTCATATGCTGCAACTGTAGTTTTTGTTTGAAATGAGTTTTGTTTTCTGATCTAGCTATTAGTGGGCCATGTAATGACAATATAAAAATGACGGTTGCTAGGGGAAGAAAATCAATAATCTTTAGAGACATGTTTTGTAATCTTGTTTCATGATGATGGGAAAATGTGGCGGTGAATATAAAAGTTTTGTAACAGTATAATCAATAATCCTCAAAAAGAGATATTCTGTAACCTTGATAGTGAGGAGTGGATATGCAGGAGTGAGGAATTTTATGTAATTAACAGAAACTATTAAGGAAGAAAGGATTTATCGATATGCTGGAGGTAACCTGCAATGATTGACTGGGAAAGCCCGTTGAGTAAAATTCAATCAAAATTATATACAATTTAATTATATATTATCGCAATTTCATTGGCGTATCTGATAATTCTGAGTAATTGTTATTAACTATTTATGTACATTGTACGTATTTGTGACGAGGAAAGAAAGCCCGCTTTAAAATCTAGATGATACAATTAGTGACTTGAAGAAACTGAGCCGCAAAAGCTGACAAGAGATAGGAAAAGATCATGTTGCTAAAGTGGTACACAATATTTCAAGGATCTATTCAATCTACAATGAATAGAAATTTGCTTCATATGGCGCCCGCCGCGGGGCTCGAATTAGAGTGAAGTTAGCCACAACACATCATGAAAATTTGAATTTGATGGAAACAACGATACCAGGACTACAGGATGGAGATAACAAATATCAAGAAAGAGGAGAGAAGATGAGTGTGTACAAACTAACAAAATAAATAAGAAAAGTTATTAAGTGTATTGTAAAAGAGCTTATGTTATTGAGAAATAGAAAAATAGTTACCAAAATGGAAGTTAGGAAAGATATAGGAAATAATAGTAAAAATGTGAGTGATCAAGTCGAAAAAGATGTTAGAAAGGAAGTAGGAAAGGGTAAAGGAAATGAATTAACAATGGAAAAGTTCATGCAGATTATGGCAGAATTCAAACAGGAGATGAATAAAAATTCAGATAATTTAAAACAGGCTATTGAAAATTTAAAGCAGGATATGCGTGATTTAAAACAGAGAGTAGATAAAAATTCAAATGATTTGTGGCATGGTATGGGAATCGTGGAGAATTTTGAGGTTAGTTTAAGGCAGAAGATGAATTAATATTTAAGTAATTTTGAAGGAAGGATAAGACAAAGTTTAAGTGATTTTAGGGTAGAGTTGAAACAGGAATTGAAAGAGTGGAATGAAGAATTAAACCAGGAAAGGGAGAAGCGTAGAAATTATTCAATACAAAATGTAGCACAAATAGTTGAAAAAGATACAAATAATATGATACAAGAGTTAGAATCTAGTAATAAAGGGTGTAATGGAGATAGAGAAATATTAGTACAATATGCAGGTCAGTATAAGGATGAATATGATAATAAGGCAAACAAAGAATCACAGAATTATCAAGAATATAATGTAGGAGAAATAAATAGTGAACAAATAAATAATGGAACGGAAATTCTAAATGTAATTAAACACAAAAATGAAACAAATGTTGACTTACCGAACCATAAATGTTATATTACAGATTGGTTATCAGAAGACGTATGTTGGTGATTCAAGCAATCAGTATTTTGATGTGAATTGTAATGTATATGTACACAAACTGTTCTCAGAAACACAAATACTCAATGAAGGTCACAATAGTCACATACACTCCTGGAAATTGAAATAAGAACACCGTAAAGCCATTGTCCCAGGAAGGGGAAACTCTATTGACACATTCCTGGGGTCAGATACATCACATGATCACACTGACAGAACCACAGGCACATAGACAGAGGCAGCAATGCAGGCTTCTATTCTCCCATGGAGACGATCGTAGAGATGCTGGATGTAGTCCTGTGGAACGGCTTGCCATGCCATTTCCAGCTGGCGCCTCAGTTGGACCAGCGTTCGTGCTGGACGTGCAGACCGCGTGAAACGACGTTTCATCCAGTCCCAAACATGCTCAATGGGGGACAGATCCGGAGATCTTGCTGGCCAGGGTAGTTGACTTACACCTTCTAGAGCACGTTGGGTGTCACGGGATACATGCGGACGTGCATGTCCTGTTGGAACAGCAAGTTCCCTTGCCGGTCTAGAAGTGGTAGAACGATGGGTTCGCTGACGGTTTGGATGTACCGTGCACTATTCAGTGTCCCCTCGACGATCAACAGGGGCGTACGGCCAGTGTAGGAGATCGCTCATCACACCATGATGCCGGGTAATGGTCCTGTGTGCCTCGGTCGTATGCGGTCCTGATTGTGTCGCTCACCTGCACGGCGCTAAACACGCATACGACCATCATTGGCACCAAAGCAGAAGCGACTCTCATCGCTGAAGACGACACGTCTCCATTCGTCCCTCCATTCACGCCTGTCGCGACACCACTGGAGGCGGGCTGCGCGATGTTGGGGCGTGAGCGGAAGACGGCCTAACGGTGCGCGGCACCGTAGCCCAGTTTCATGGAGACGGTTGCGAATGGTCCTCGCCGATACCCCAGGAGCAACAGTGTCCCTAATTTCCTGGGAAGTGGCGTGCGGTCCCCTAAGGCACTGCGTAGGATCCGACGGTCTTGGCGTGCATCCGTGCGTCGCTGCGGTCCGGTCCCAGGTCGACAGGCGCGTGCACCTTCCGCCGACCACTGGCGACAACTTCGATTTACTGTGGAGACCTCACGCCCCACGTGTTGAGCAATTCGGCAGTACGTCCACCCGGCCTCCCGCATGCTCACTATACGCCCTCGCTCAAAGTCCGTTAACTGCACATACGGTTCACGTCCACACTGTCGCGGCATGCTACCAGTGTTAACGACTGCGATGGAACTCCGTATGCAACGGCAAACTGACACTGACGGCGGCGGTGCCCAAACGCTGCGCAGCTAGCACCACTTGACGGCCAACACCGCGGTTCCTGGTGTGTCCGCTGTGCCGTACGTGTGATCATTGCTTGTACAGCCCTCTCGCAGTGTCCGGAGCAAGTATGGATGTGTCTGACACACCGGCGTCAACGTGTTCTTATTTCCATTTCCAGGAGTGTATATCATCCACCACACGAATTAATTTTGCTTAAGTTTGGTCAAAGAATTAAACACAACACTAACTTCACCGTAAAACAGCTTCATGGTAAAGAGACACACAAACGGAAAAATTAGAAACCAAGTTCTGGATGCTTTCAACGCTCAGGTTAGCCAACTGAGTAAAATTTATCTCACTAACTATTCAAAAGTCACAGAAATGAACCATGAAATAGTAATAAGCCTTGCCATTGATACGGAACAACTAGAAAAATTAATCATGTGGGCGAATCAACCAACATGAATCACAAAACACAGAGTTATTTTGTATATAAATTGGTTAAATTCAGGTTAAAAATGTTTAATTATATACTCGTTTACAAATTGTTATGTTAGTAAAAATTATTCTTTATATTGTTATATTATTTATTTGTTCATTTTGAGTAATTTAAAAATGGTAATTATGATACTTTAATGCAAATATAGGGCGGAGCTCATCCCCACATAAAACAAATATATATATTTAAAAATGTGTTATAGTAATGCCAAGTTGTGAAATGTTCATTTAGTGCCATGTCTCATTCCATATTTATTTATTATTATATTTTATGTATGTTTTATTTATATTATTGTTCATTGTTGTGAAATATTCTTACTGGGGGTTTCTTCAAAATACATGGAAACACATTGTTTAAGTACTTAAATGAAAATTATTTTCCATATATTTCGAAGAGGGGCATTTGTATCGGTAGTTTTTGTTTGAAATGAGTTTTGTCTTCTGATCTGGCTATTAGTGGGCCATGTAACGACAGTATAAAAATGATGAACGGTTGCTAAGGGAATACAATCAATAATCTTAAGAAATATTTGTTCTGTAATCTTGTTTCATGAGGATGGAAAAATGTCGCGGTGAATATAAAAGTTTTGTAACAGAAAAATCAATAATCTTCAAAAAGAGATATTCTGTAATCTTGATAGTGATGAGTGGACATGCAGAAGTGAGCAATTTTATGTAATTAACGGAAACTACTTATTAAAGAAGTAAGAATTTATCGATATGCTGGAGGTAACCTGCAATGATTGACTAGGAAAGGAAGTTTGAGTAAAATGTAATCCAGATTATAAAATTAATATATAGTTAAACCACTATGTTACTCAGGTAACTTGATGGAAATAATGATTTCTTCCCCAGTAGCCGAGTTTAGGCTAAGGTTTGAATGAATTGATCCAGACTGAAACACTCAATGCATCTGATGTCATGTCGGCATGTTGGCCTTAGTAACTCAGATGGTTAGAGCAACCGCACGGAGAGCGGGAGATCCGTGGTTCAAATCCCGGCTATGGCATTGAATTTTTCAGTCTGACTCTATTCATTCAAACCTTAGCCTACACATGGCTAGTACGAAAGAAATGATTATTTCCATCAACCTATTTCAGCTGTTTAATTTTTGCATTCCTCAATGTTCTATTTTCCTGTCCTTTTACTTTCTGTTGGTAAATATTTGACGGACTCTGATGTGTTTGTCAAAGAATAGCTATTGTCTCAACTAGAATTGCACGAACCGTTCCTCCTGCAGTGACATTCTATTGCTTCCCGAAGCGGAAATGTGCAATTTAGAACTTGTTTGCTCCCATTTGCAGTTGCTACAGTCTATTCAGTATTGTATTTGTCCAGATGCATGTAACAGTGTGCCGCATCCTCTATGTATTGTTAGAGACAAATTCTTCGTCACACTAGTGTGCATCGAGCTAGCATAAACAGAACAGTTTAGAACACGAGAACTACTAACGGATATACTAATAATATTACAAAGAATATCTAACACTTTGCACTTACATAACTTTCTCAACGCTCGTAGAAAGTATTCTTAAAAGCGCTTATTCCATTATCTGTGTAATTCATTAAGGACAAAGCATTCTCATTCATTTTTTTTGGGTAAAAGCAACAACAACAACAACAACAACAACAACAAAAGGGAAAATAGTTATTTAGATTTTAATCGAGACAAATCAGTTAATAGCATAGCTAACCTATGTGAGGGCTTTTAATTTCGAAAATCTAATATCATTCTTATTTGAGAAAAGTAGTAGATAAGTATTTCAACATGCTAATACAAATAAATTTCTCGGAAATGTTTTATTTCACAAATTAATTATATCTTATCAATTGTTTGTCTTAAAGAATTACATTTCTTCTATATTAACAGCTTGTATATTTCTTACGTTTTAGAGTTATCAAAAACACTGACAATGACGAAAAAATCAGAAAGGTATGTGTTTCACTCTCATGATGATATCTCAAAGATATATTTTAGTAAAAATCATTAGATGCATCGTTTTAGGACTATTCCTTTAAACAAAATATTCCATGTAAATGATAGAGTAACTACAAAATAAGAATGAACATGGGTTGAGCCAATACGGATTTCCTATTGTCTTACTCTCTGTTTCATATAACCTTGCCCCGCTGACATGTTTCACTCCGCGTGCCACTACCTCCCCCGTCACTCTAACTGGCTAATGCTTTCGCGCCATATGCCATAGGCGGTGCCATCCCGTCACATTTAGACCTGCATTAAACGTCATAATAAATGCCAATAAGATAGATAAATCATACAAATAAGGAAATGAAGGCATGCAAAAGTACAAGTTTGTAATGAAACTTAACTCAACTTAGCCTTCGGCCTTTTCCACTGGGATTTTTTAAACCAGCACACAACCGTTGCAAAAATGCTTGTCTTTCAGTCTTAGAAGTTGTGTCATGCCGTACTTCATTCATGCAAATCTCGTCAAGGTAATACATTTTGCAATGTGTATGTATCCCGGTACAGTCTGATTGTCCTTAAATAACGTCTCCGCCACACAGCAATATCGCCTCTGTCTCTTAGCACATTTTTCTTGCTCCTTTTTCATTCACAAACGCCAGCTGTATAAACTATCTATACAGACTAGATCTGCTGAAATTTGTAAATCTGCTTCCTTATTTACAGCAGACAAAATTTTATTTATGTTAGGGGGTTCGTTTCTAAGGAAATCTATGCACATGACGACGTACAGCACTTTTCACGAATCGCGTTCTCCGAGCACTCGCTTTTGTTTATTCCTGCTTTTGCTTGAAGGGATATGTTCTCTTGTTGTCTCAATTTCACGTCGTAGTGTTCCTACGGACCTACATTCACACTTGTAAGTTCAGAGCGCAGCTCACTCTCTCACTCTCTATAAGTGTATTAAACACATGCACCACAATTTTTTTCGCTGTTTTGTAAAGGTTTTCCCTTGCGATGCTTCAGCGAAAATCTGGCAGTAGACCGCTATTATACATATAATAAGTATATGCGCAATAAACGATCAGTAAAATGATTTAGCTCTCGCACTCAGTACAACACACCTTCGAATAGCACTATATGACTACTCTAGTTCAAAACAAGATCAGTGATAACCGTCATATAAGCAAATGTCATCCCTACCGCTAAATCACGTGCTATCGTGTCATATGAATAGGGGCTAAAGCAAAGGAACCTCCTCTTTACTTCGTTTAGGAATTAACATGCATTTCAGATAAATTTACACTTTTGCGTAATATATTTAATTCAAACAGTTATGAAAATATAAATTTGACAATTCTCTTCCAAAATATAAAGGTATATCACCATGTTAAATAAAGAACTAATTTTACCGCACAACAGTCTATATTACAATAGCCGCCAATGAGAGGGAATTAGGTCAGTTGAGCGTTAAGAGGTACTGGGCAAGCTTATATGAAACACGCGCTCTACGAAAGAAGGTGTTTGCTACAGTGAAACAAAATAGAAACATTTCAAAGATTTGAGAATATAGTTTCTATTCTAATAATGCCACATTCGTATACTGCCTGTAATGGACTTTAAACCAATTTTTGTTTTATTAAAATACTTAATAAATACGGAAGATATAAATGTGTATTTAGAAGTAATTTTACACCTTGAATATCATGTACTAATATTATACATTGTACGCAGAGATTTTAGTCTTGCAGCAACAATATTACTTCTTTGAAGCAGAAATTTGCGACCATCATTGGTTCTCCTATACTTGAACCAAAAAAATGTCAGAATGTTATGCATAGAAGATACAGAATTCGTATATTCTATTTTCCCCTCATTAAATTGGTCAGCCTTTTGACAGTTGGATATTCACCCTTGTCATATAAATCATAAATTGTTCTACGTGAAACACACTTCGTAAAATTGTCTATGCTGGTAGCTAGCACCTTTTAAACTGCCCGATGTTTCTCTGAAGATCTAAATGTATAAACTTCTCCTAATTTGGTAAAGTGCCTTCTTAAGAATGTTCATCACAGTACGAGCACTCACATGACAAGCTTGTAACATTAATTCTCGACTCTGAGCGAAATTTGTACTTTCGGAAATGTCTTTAATCGATATCTGTTTGAGAAAGAAATACACATTAACAAGAACATTTCTAGCCTGCTTATGTAAAATCTTATGAGTTGTTTGGCGCACTAGTACTAGGATTGCTAAGCGATATATTTACTAACTTTGAAAAGCACGTGTGAACTCTTAAAAGATCACCACTTTACTAAATGCAGGGTACAAAATGCAACTGCAGCATAGCACATGTGTGCCTTTCTTCACTGACAGTTAAAGATTCTTTTGTTTCTAGTCAGACGCCTTATTTTTCCGTATCTCTGAAACCAGATGTGCTACAAACATGGGATTTGGACAGTAATCATCAGTTAAAATGGCTCTTTAACATGCGCGGAAGAAAATAATTATTTAATTATCTTTAGAGCCAGTAAAGAAATTAGCCATATGGTTCCGCAAAGCCAGCCAGTATGCGTGCTTAACTGTACAGGGTTGCACGCATCACATTGGTTAGCAGCAATAGAGCAGCCACGCCTAACCCCGCCTTATGTAAATTTCTATTTTGTAGCTACCTTAGCAGGGACGATTTTCCAGATAAACTTCTTGTGGTATTCTTGAAATGCTAAGCCTACAGGACAGACGCTTTGTGGTTGGTTATGTTCTCATGTCGAAGCCGTTACTAAAACAATGTGAAATTTAACCGCAGATCCGGGAGAAAAACTGCCCCAGCGCCGTGTTTTCCACCACAAATCTCACTTTGCGGTCACCTGGGATTGAACTGGGCCGATTTGGTGAGAGCCAAGCGGTCTAAACACTCAGCCACGGCGGTCTGTTACTAAGGTACGTAAGATAAACGCAAATATGCTTTCTAAAGGTAGAAAGGGATATTACATTTGTTCGGGTTAGTCAAAGTTACAGAAATGTTTATGTGATAAATTGTTGGCAGTCGCAGTTCAAGACCGCACACGGACTATAAAGATGTTGGGGCGAGCTGGAGGTAGGGGTGAAGTAGAGGGAGCTGTATGGTGAGAGAAGACAATGCGTAGAGAGTCCTATAAGGTACGACAGCAGGTGTCAGGGTTCCAGAGTTTATACATAATACATGGTGGCAGCTAATACAACTGGGTGCCCTTCCCATGGAAGCTTAGCTATCCTACTGGGACTCGGAAATCACGGCCGATGAGAACAAAGGTCTCTTATATCCTCTGTCATGCAACCTTTTTTTTTTTTTTTTTTTTTTTTTTTTTTTTTTTTTTTGAGAGTACCCACATTCTGTTGTTGAAATTCGACCTGCTGATTTAGGTCATCTTCGGCAACCATTGATGCACCTTCCGATTGGGATTTTTCCATATTTACCAAGAAGCTTGTGGCCCCGCCCATCGGCAATCTGCTGATGTTTAATACCAACTTTGCATCTGGGGAACCTATACCCGTCTCGGCCAAAGGGATGATCTCATTGGACATGAACAGCTGGATGCTCTCTGTGATGTTGTCAGGCAGTTCCTTAAACTCTTGTAGAGATGAACTTGAATTGCTGGACATCTGTTGAGGCGATGTACTCTCTCTCTTCCATTTTTGATAATAGAATTCTATTCTGTAAAGATCTGAATTAACATTAACTTGATTTTTATAGACAATTTTTGGTAATTAAATGGACATCAACATCGGTGAAGGTAATGAAGTTGTTTCATGTGGATTCTTTTTGGATAAATTGTAATGTACTTAATTATTGGAATAACATAGTTCAAAATGTTGCATTTATCACTGTTTAGAATATGTATCCTATAGGCAGGCAGAATCGTTCACAGGTGGTATGACAATCATGATAGGTACTTAATAGGAGCAGACATAACAGTTTCTTCATAATAGTTTCTGTTTTCGGCCCGAAGGAGATCTAGGCCGTCATAGAGAGATACCGCCACTCGCCAGCGAGGTCCAGCTGATCCATCAGTCACGTTGGAAGGTTGACACCTTCTCTCAGCCTAACACATTTCCAGAAAGCAAGTATCGCCGCAGCTTAGCACACCAGCGATTTCGCTTATTCTTGTTACCTGGAAAGACCGAATGGAGAGAAGGAAGTAAATGAATTCAAAGGAAATGAAATGTGGGATATAAGGTAAATACAATTTCCAGCATTCGCCATGAGAACCCGAGAAAACCCCAGAAAAAGTCAAGGTCAGGAAGGTCAGCCACTGAATTTGAACTCCCGATCTTGCGAATGCGGACCCCATGACGTTACCGCCTGAGCCATCCTGCTCAGTTAACAAGGCTTACAATTTTTGTACAGTTATGTTTTCTTTACTTCTTACCCATTTTTGGTACCTAAGTCTTTCACAATGAAAATGTTTGCTGTAAGCTCTGAGTTGGGGATTTCCCTGTCACATCCTTAAAAAGTGTGATAAATAATGTCGCCAAGGCATTGTTATATCCCTAGCGAAAGCTGCAGCTGGCGCGTGAGTGAGCGGTGCACGCTTGCCGAGACAGACAGAGAGTGAGAGAGAGAAGCAGAGAAAGAAAGAGAAAGAGATAGTCTGGAGTTTCCCACTGCATTGTGATTGTTATCGAACGTACGACTGAATTCTAGAATAATGGCTGGAGGTATAAAATCCCGATAAGAGCCAGTTGCTAGTCAGTTGCTAGTGAGTTGATTTTGTGTTCAGCTGCTTGAGCGTTACTGAAGTGTACCGTAAGTAGTTTGCGTGTGGTGAAGCAACAAGAGACTTTGAAGACTGCTGTTTTTATGCCACGTCATTTTTACAGCTGCAAGGGCTGCACAAAGCGTATTTTTACTGCAATAAACAGCATTTTAAACTTCTGCAAACGAGACTTCATTCTACTAACCCATAAAGGCACAATGATAAAATTTGCATTTATTTCGTTTTAGATGTAAGCACTCCCACAACTCACATATATACACCTAATATATATTCGCTCAATCTTTCGTTTTAAAATGACTATTTAGGGCCTCAAAACGTGTATTTGTAAGAATACCATATATCATGTTTAATGAAATATAGCACTTTCTCACTGTGATAGCATTTTCAAACGGATCATTGCTTTTCTTAATTTTTAAGTTATGGAGTTTGAAACGATTTAAGTAATTAATATAACAGATGTCTCACTTTAAATACTTTGAAAATCCTTTAAAAAATAATTATTATTTAACTGTTAAAATTAGGTTAAGGAAATTTTGTTTAAAAAGTATGACGATATATGTGCCAAAGCTGAAAGATGTTTAGTTGTCGTTATGGCAACGGCTGAATTATAAAAGCTCAGGTACTTGATGCCATTTTATTCTTCTGCAAATGGACGTGATGGTGTGCAGGTGTGTTTTGCTTGTGCATTTCTGCAGAGTTTGTGCTTGCTTTGAAAGGTGGAAGGTTTCGAAGGATTGCGCAGGCTAGTGTGCTCTTAATGTACGTAAAGCATTGAGAGCCATAACTGATGGTTGGAAAAGTTTCCTTTTAATTGAAATACAGGTTTTGTAGAGCAAAGTATGAACTGCCATTTTATTTTAATTTGTACCTAAATAATCACTTCCCGTCTGAGACCGCCCCTGAGGGTAGGATCTTGTGCAAATACCAGAGCAGCCGTCAAACTTCTAGAATCCAACAACTAGATTTTCAACGACGTTCAGCATCATCTTTTCCTCCACAACTCACTTTCAGCGACACCAAGTCGTTACGTCTTGTCCTTGTTATGTTGCGGTAGTCAGGACACGTGTTCTCTCTATGGAGGAATCAGCTGTTACAGACGTCTAAGCTGTAGGGCCGGAGTGGAGCCTCATAATATTGATCAGAAGTACGTGTGGAATTAGGTTCATGCAGTGCTGTACGTCACAACAGGCCAGAATAAACACACAAGGCAGAGTGTATACCTTTTAAGTGCACGACCATTATTTATGGAGTCTCGTAGGGTGACACCGTGCTCAAGGAATTAGATCGTTTACGCCCATCAGGTTGAACCCCAGGGGTTTGTGCTAGAGGTAGAGGTATCTGGCCGGCCTTCGTAGTCATGGTCTTTACAGCGTAGGTCTCTAGCGTTCCGTCGTGCAGAGGGTCACGAGTTCGAGTCCCGCCTCTGGCATGGGTGTCCGTGTATGTGTATCATGTATCTATGCACCACTAAATGGATTCATCGCAAAGGGAAAAAAGCATCTTCCGCGGGTTTTGCCGGGTTCTTAGGTTATAACGCCATCGTTCTTTCGACCAACTGCTTCATCATCATCTTTCTCAAGTTTTTCGACCGTTCACTAGGACTCGTGTTTTTTTGGGATACCGAGTCCAGTTAGGTGGTTTGTGGTTTTTATTTTCCACCTGCATCTATGGAAGTGTGTATGTGAGGATTCTGGTGGTATTGTGACTTTGTGGGTTCGTGAAATTAAAAGTTTAATTGCACAAACTCAAAATGTTCTTTATTTCCACCGAATTACAATTGGAACACTTGCCGATAACATAGGATTACGTAGCGCACACAATTACAACCCACCAGTTCGTCTGTCACAGGTCCACTCCTCACTCACAATTACGTACAACTCCTCTGATATACGTACGCAGTCTTCCAGTCCGTTCGCTAGCTCTGTGCTCGTCACGGCTGCTCGCCAAGAGCTGAACTGACTCGTCCACTGTATCTCTTATATACGCAGATCGCTGTGTCTGGAAGTTTCGTCGCTCAGAACATCATCCCGATTTTTCGAGACGTCAGGGGAAGGGGAAAGAGACGGACAGTGCCTAGTGAAACTTTCCTAACCATCCACTATGTTAGCGCTACTAGATAAATGGGTAGGCGTAGCCTGAATGACTCCTGTCCCCTACCCAGCTCCAGTTGGTCGTGTCTTCCAATGACTGGGTGACAGTATACTGATCGGAAACTGAGCAAATGCAAATGCACCACCTGTTCCAACAATCCCTTGGTAATACTCCAGTTCATCCTTTCGTCATATGATTAACAAACATTCAAGTGGACCAATGGCCAACCTATTTTACAGCAATTATTGCATATATTACTACTTTGCCTAAAAGTGACAGAATTCATGAAATATGGGCCTTTAACTGTACACAGTTTTCTTCATGTTCCTCATTACAAAGTTGTCACATTCTTTAGTTGGATGATAAGTGGTTTATGTGAGGATTATGCTCTAGAATTTAGTGGCAAATGGGCCACTAGGATTTTGTGGCCGGGGAACTCCTGTCGCAGGTTTTCAGAATTTTCCCCGTTTGTTTACTTTTCACGTCTATCTCCTTTTCGTCGAAATAACATTGTCTGGACTTGCTACCCTAGGGGCTTCTGTGTGTGTATGTTTTATTATTAGTTTGTGTTTTGTCATATATTTGGTTTGTTGCATGGTGTGATATTCTGTTACACCTGAAAATGATGTTTCATACTTACCCGTCATTTCAACTAAACTCAAGATATAAAAGTAAACAAGTGTACACTGATATAATCTAAAAAGTATTAAGCACAAGCTGAACATTTACAGCCACGTTAACACTTAGATACCGCAGCTTTATTGGTGGTTCATTCAAGTAAATATAAGTGGGCTTTACAGATGTTAAATAAGCCTGTGGCCGCTTTTTCCTAATATTAATTTTACCAAACAACTTAATTGCACTTAGGAAATAACGAAAGCTTGGTCTGTAGTTTGAAATGCGCTTATAGCCTAAAACACTTCCAGCAGTCTTTATATAGTTTGAAGTTCGTTAAAATTCATAAAATAACCTTAAAAAATCCGTAAAATAAAATACATAGAGCAGTTAATCAATTACCTTGATCAGGCTTAGCTAAATTCTTCATCTGTGGCTGAATCATGTGTGAAATACGTCAGTTTTGTCACAGCAATGCTGAGTGTGTTTAAAATCACGATAACACACGCTTTTTCGATATTGTGCTTTTATAAGGATAATTGGAAACATTATTTTGTTAATTCCCTTGAAGGCTTTGGGTCGCATCTTTTGATGAACTACAACTCTATTGGACGAATATTTATTTCGGGAGGGGATGGATGCTGTTCAGGCAAAAAGGAAATAGGTGCTCACATGGACTTATAAGGACATATTTAAAAACTGTGACGCTCATGATATTCCCTATTTATTCTTAGACAAATTATTTACAACAAAATTTATTCTACTGTCTACTACACGTTAATCACGACAGACAGTTGACAAATGGTTTTCGTACCTTGTACTTCCTTCTAAATTGAATGGAAGATCTTTCTTTAATTTACGTTCTCCAACGTTAAGTCTTATTGGATGATAGAATGGGTGAAATGATGCTCAAATAAGTCCGGGGTCCATGGAGCTTAGAGTTATCTAATATTCGTCTTTGAGGATAAGGGAAAACCCCGAAAAAACCTTATCCAGGTAACTCACCCTGACCGAGATTCGAACTCGGGACCTCTTGAACGTGAGGCAGACACACTGCCACCACGCTACCGAGGCAGGCAACGAATAGAAGTAAGAGAATATGTAGGCTTAAGCGAAGGTAAGATTTTTAAGGGCTGGTCGCTACGTGATGGTTTTGGTACTCCATCCTATTTGCATTACCAAGACAAGAAAGACAAGATAATAAATGAAAAAAGATAAAAAGTAGAAAAGAAAAAGAACAAAGAAATAACAGTAGGGTGACCTGCAATTTTAGAAAACTGTAAGTCATATACAAAATTTAAAACCAATTACAGCTATGTTTAAGCTTTTTTATTTAAAATCAACATGTATTTATTAAGATCACTGTGATTTCTGAAGCAAATTTTGTCTGTCATTCATGATTTAGTTTTCAAAAAGTTAACCAGTAATAAGAATTTAGAGGATATCTGGTAAGATCCCTAATAGCTACAACTTTGAACTCCCTAGTGATTGTTCATAAACCAGCTTTCCTTAATGCTGTATAATTACTGGGACTGGGGACCGGGGATAAGGAGACCTTCCCCGATGTGGAGGACAAGTATCTACAGAGAGTAAATGTGCTAGAACTTTGAAATAGGCCATGTGAATGAAAGGTGAAACGAGCCGGTGATCACCCGTACATCTGGTACTTCGACCACGGGTATCCAATCCGCATTTCCCAAATGCGAGTTATGACGTCACCGCCTGATACGTCACCGCTGTGTAACTGAAGAGGCATAGAGTTATGTTCCCTTGTATGAATAGTTTGTAGAAATTTTAATATTAAAGAGCATGTGAGTGGAGCACAAAACCTCTAAATAAGTATTTTATACATGTAAATGTCAGAACATAACAGACAAATACCCTATGGATCTCATATTCTACTCCGACAGTCAGTACTAGCTGCAGTGACGTAATATGGGCTACTTACGCTACACTGCCACGTTGTGTACATTAGCTTTGACTTGGAACGCTGTAATGCGAACGGAAGGAGAACAGGATTGCGAGCGAACATGCATAAAGGGGGTTAGGGCTACATACCAGATATTAGATATGAGGGAACATCACAGCTCCACTACTCTACCGTAGCTCTGTAACATAGCAGATAGGAATGTTTTAAAAACAGACTGAAATATTGCACTCACGTCCTTTTCTACTCCTGTATATAACATTCTTACAAATATATGTTCTTCTATCCTACACACTTCTTTGTGAGTACAATTAGGACAGAAGAATTAATGCAGCTCTAAGAGGTAGATCATTTAAGAGTTGGTAACTATGTTAAGGCTTTGGTATTCCATTCCCTATGGATAGCCAGGATATGAAAAAAGAGCAAACACAACCTATCACACAATCACAAGTACGTAATTGTGCTTTAACAATAAATACCTATATATGTGCTGTTTCTATTATGTACAGGTTGTTTCAAAGCGACACCGAACGACACCGAGCCGTTGCTAACGAATGCTCCCTTCATGTTTAATGCAACCTGAGAAGTCTGGGCTGGCAGAGTATTGTTTTGATAACGACCATAGAGCCAATTTCCGGGAAACGACCATCTTGGCAAAATGCAAGTTACTGGGAGTGGAGAATTAAGGAGGCTTTGGCCATTTCCTCTGAAAGGATCACGCTTAATTCAGTTCAGCTCCTATGGAAACCGGCCTTAAAACGGAAATTCGTTGATTTAAGAAGCAAAGATCAATACAGCTTGATAATCAAGTTAAGTAGTTACGTTTCTTTGCCACAATTTTCTATACTCACGCCATCTCCTGACCTGGCACTTAATTTACTGAAAACAGCCTTCTGTTCAGTAATGCGAATTTTGATAGTGTTTTGTCTTTGTTTATAGTTGTGTTATATTCCTTATTTCATTTGTGGTTATAACATTTTATAAATATCCTGATGATGGGAGAGATGCACACTCCCGAAACGTTGATATCTAATCATCTTTTCACCTGGCTGGCTGCCCGAGAAGAAAGTGAGCGTATTCGTCACCAGGAAAGCTTCAGGTCTTATTTTAAGGATTAGTTATAGTAATTATGCATGAAAAGTAGGATTTTATAAAAAGTAATTATTATAGTAAAGAAATTTACTAGCCAAAAGTGCACCTTAAAATAATTTCTTTAAAGTTCGGGAAGTATCGGAGATACACATTTTGAGACATTTAACCTTTTCAGTACTCACGTAGCCAAACAGCTGCATGATATTAAACATGGCTTTCCGTAGATAGTTCCTATCTCAGAATATGTTCCTGCAGTTGCCAATTGTCTACAATGTATTTAGTTGGTTTTTACACCTTCAGATGGCAGCAGAAAGCGGTGGACAGGATGCCATCTCATGTGATTTATGTAATAGCACATGTACATTACCAGAGATAGTGAAACAGATGCCTTGTATAACACCTTTGCTGTAAATATAAATGCATCTACACATGCAAGTAGTGGTATTTAACATAATAGACGCTTCAGAGTTGAATAATAGACGCTTCAGAGTTGAATAATATTGATACAATACTAATCATCTATAATTAATAATTAGTAGGGTTTAAAATAGGCTGTTGCCAAATGGCTGCAACAGAAGCTAAATGCTGAGCTAAATAACCTAACATTTAGACATGTGGTAAACATGTATCTGCAGAGTTTTATTTTATTGCTAGGATTAACCAGTAGGTACAATGAATCAGTCCCTTTCTAATGTCGAGATACTGAAGTTGTTTTATTAGCTGACGTGGAACTATCAGAATTTGGCGGATTTTCTTCTTCTGATGAAGATGAATCTAAAAGCGATCCCACCAATCAGGAAACAACGAGGTACGTCCAGAAAGTAAGTTCTGTTTGGTAATAAAATTAAACTCTGTACAGATACAGAAAATGTATTTATTTCCCAAAATTCTACATCTCTTAAACTACTTTTCCACATAACAGCCAACATTTTGCAGGCATTTGTCATAGCGAGGCACAAGTTTTTGTATACCTTCTTCATAGAAGTTTGCCGCCTCTGTCTTCAGTTGGAAACATTTTCTTTCAGCTCTTAGTCATTGTTGAAGGGTTGACCGCCAAGAAAATATCTGAGATGCAAAAACAGATGAAAGTCACTAGGAGCGAGGTCAGGGCTGTACTGCGGTGGTGAAACACGTTCCAGCCAAATCCCTGTAGGATTTTTTGTCGCATTTGCAGTGTATGGTAGTGCGTTGTCGTGAAGAAACGCAACACCTTTTGACATCGCAAATTTGCCGAAGAGTTTCAATTGGTTTCACTTTCCTAGCATTCAGAAAACGAATCACAGATTTGATTTCACAAGCGGCGGGATTTTCAATCAACACCGACATTGTAAACAAGCACAACAAAATTACTTGGCTAACAGCGATTTCACAATGGCGCACGTTTCTTCTCCTTGATAGAGAGGGTCTACCGTGCATGTGCAGAACTGTGATCGCAGCGCTGCAGCGCAGATAAATTGAAACAGAACTTACTTTCTGGACGCCCGTTGTATAATTTCAAATCATTTGGAAACTCATAAGAAACGGGAAGAATTCACTTCAGAGGAAGCACAGCACAGCAGCACTGATGACACAGCCAATAATTCCCCTTCCAAGGATGAAAAAAAAAGAGGTAAGCAATATGACATAGAAACTAAGCAAAAACCAGTGAATCTAAATACAGATCCCTTTACTCTATATTTGCTGACTATTTTCTTTTGATATGCGTTTCAGATGCAGAAAAGAAGTGCATGGAAATACATATGAAAAAAAACTGAATTTTTAGGTAATGACAGCAGCTGGAAGGCCAGCTTACCAGATCCTGTTGAAGAAGATTCATCTTCTCGTAGTTAATTGTTTAGTTTTATAGACAAGGAAACAAATTCTGATATAGCCTTCCAAATATATTTCTATGCCCATCAAAAGAATGACATAGCTATAAATGTGACTTCTGACGAGATTTAACAGTATTTCGGCATTCTGATTTTCATGGGTGTAGCGAAAATGCCCCGTTACATTATGTTTTGGCAGAAACGATGTAGATTTCCTGCAATATCCGGCACTATGAGTCGCAACAGATTTGAGGTCATCAGGCAGTATTTTCATATAAATGACAATACAAAACAAAAGCCTGCCACCCATCATGATCACGGTAAGTTTTCAAAGTTAGGCCTCTAATCGACAGCCTCAGGTCCAACATGGCCAATATTCCGCCTGAAGAAATCCACTCAATTTGTGAGCAAATGACATCCTTAAAGGGAAGAAATTACCTAGTCCAGTATTTGAAGAGTAAACCAGGTATGGTGTGTTCTTATATCTGGAGGAAAAGAAACGGAGGAAGCGAAGAAGACGAAGTGGTCAAGAAACTGCAGCAGAAAAGAGGAAACGTATAGATTCTGTAAGGACTGCTTATGATATCCGCTTTGATGTTACAAGCCATTGGCCAGTTCCATCAGAAAAAAGGGAAGGTTCAAGAATTTGTCAAGGAGTTCTACAGAACAGCTTGCTCAAAATGTGAGATTGTGTTATGTTTGACTAATCACAAAAACTGCTTCTATAACTGGCTTCACAAATAATATGGCA
This sequence comes from Mantis religiosa, assembly GCA_030765055.1. Classification (NCBI taxonomy): domain Eukaryota; kingdom Metazoa; phylum Arthropoda; class Insecta; order Mantodea; family Mantidae; genus Mantis; species Mantis religiosa. The sequence continues at coordinate 142,885,341 of CM060959.1, read as the reverse complement.
GTCAAAATAAACTCATAATGCCAACTACTTTTCCAAATAATGTTATATTTTGAGCTTCTAAACAACAGGTACCTTAAAATATGTTCCTATTATGCTAAAAAATGATGTATAATGAACAATTTTCATAAAACATTTCTTCTTTAACATTAGGAATATTGATGTTATTACCCAATATTGCCATATGGCAACAATGCCTAAAAAATTAAACTTTGAGGGAAAGTCATAAAAAACATGTTTATATCACTTTCTTTACACATTATTTAATAGATTACATAGTAAGCGAAATTTTTTATCATTAATGATAATTCAAGACTGAGAGAGTTTAGAGGAAATGAACTACATAAAATTGCCTAGGTCAGAGTCAAATTTGTATACCTGACAAATAAGCAAGTTAAACATTGGACACGAATATAAGAACGTTCGTGAAACAGACACATGGGTGCACGTATACTTATAAAAGAACGTTAATTTCTGAAAGTCACACCTTTAGCTTCTGCTTTGCAGTCTTATAATAAGATTAGGTATATCTCTATCAGGCAACATTCAACTTAACATATCTGTGTCTCACCAGAACATACACTTCATATCTATATTACGTAAATATTTATTTTTAAACTGTTAAGTCAGGATACGTGACAAGTTAGCTGATATAATTCATTGATAATAAGTTTCATAAACAGCTTAATTCTGAATCAGTTGACAACTTACTTCAAACAAATTACTGTTATCCTGAATTATATTCATCAGTCAGCTGTGTTGTATATTCACACACCCCGCTATGTACAGCTGGAAACAAATATCTCATAGAAATTAATTGTTCTTTCACAGTGGCCGTGTGAAGGACGCACTATGAAATGGTTGAGCCAGACTGACAATTCAATGCCATAGCCGGGATTTAAAACACGGATCTTCTGGTCTCCGTCCAGCCGCTCTAAACCATTCAGCTTCTATGGCCAACATGACATTGAATTCTCCAACTGACTCGTGCTTTCCTGGTAAACCACTAGGAGTTCTCATAAACCATAAGACAACTACCTTAAAGGCGACTTACTATACTGTGACTTTGTGGGTTCGTGAAAATCAAAAGTCGAGGCTTCAAATAAAAAACTGCACTTTATTTTCCTAGCAAATACATTCGTCACATCACAATTTGCTAGCTAAACTAAAACTGTTTATTTTTCTCCAACTCTCACTCAACTGTCTCGCTTCCGGTAACGATCGGTCCCGAAGTTTTCCGAATCTCCACCGGCCATCACTTTTCATCGGCTTCGCGAATCTGCCGCCAGGGCGACACTGCTCCCTCCTCAAGGCTGGTCGTCCCGAACAGCGCCTTCGTAGCGGGCCAGGCGATCCAGGTGTACCACCAACATCTTTCCTCGGGGCACCTTCTGGATGCGGTAGACCACGTCGTTAATCCTCTTCACCACACGGTACGGTCCTTGCCATGGCTGCTGAAGCTTCGGGCAGCGTCCCTTGGTCCGGGTCGGGCGGTACAACCAGACCAGGTCACCTTGCTGGAACCCTTGGCTGTTGGCTTGCCTGTCATATCGGGATTTCATGCGGTCGCTCGCCTTCTGGATGTTCTGGCGAGCCATCTCGTGCATGTCGTGGAGATGGACCACCAGGTTCTCCACATCCCTCAAGAGTGGCCCCAAGTCTGAGTCCGCCAGCTGCTCCCTCCTCAGGCCTGCGCTATCCCAGCCATCCGCAGGCACTGTCGTGACTACTCGAACTGCTGCGGCACTCTCCTTCCCCTCCACTCTTGTGCATTGGCCGCACTCTTCTGGACAGGGTCTTCGGGACATAGCGTCCGCGTTACTGTGACTCTTCCCTCTGCGATGTTCCGAGGTGAAGTCGTACTTCTGCTGCCTCTGGACCCCACCTGCTCTCTGGCCTTCCGGTCGCGCCGTCACTATCACTTCGCTCCTCGCGGGGACAACCACGTCTTCGCTCAAGACGACCCTGCCAATTCCAAGGCGCTCTTCTGGTTGACGGAGCATAACCTCTTCTCCGTTGAGCCTCAGGACCTTCCTGCCGACGTCGACCGTCGCCTCGTGGCTCCTGAGGGCATCCAGTCCCAGAATCACCTCCTCAGCCACCTTCGCGACGAACACCCACAGACGCACGGCACTCCGTCCCAAGTTCAGCTCCAGTAGGGCCTCCTTCTCCACAGGCATGGTGTCGCCCGGTGCTGTCACAAGCTCGTGTGTTCGGCTCGGCTTCCTCGTCGGCAAACCCTTCGCCACGTCACGGCCGCCCCGGTGTCCACCAGCACGCGGCACGGCTTTCCTCTTACCCAGCCGTCCGCGATGAGGTTGTCATCCATCCGCCGGCTGACGGCGCGGATTGTCACTCGCGGGGATGGTGGTAATGGCGCCGACGTGCCCCTCTCCACGACGGCCCTTACTCGTTTTCCGGCTGCTCTTCCTGGTGTGGGCAGTCTCTCCGCAGGTGTCCGGGCTGTCCACACCCCCAACACCGGCCACTAGGTGTTCGCTGGCGTCCCACAGCTCGTCTTCTGTCTCCGGCGTAGCGGACACTCCTCGTTCTCGACGTCGGGATAGATGCTACCTTGGCCGCCTCCATCCTTAATGCCGCTGTCAGCGCCTCGTGGATGGTTTTATAATCGCCGGGCATTTGGCGCTTACGAATCTCCGTGTCCCGTACCCCGTCGACAAAGTTGTAGGCGGCTTCCCGGGATACGAACTCCAGTGGCAGGTCAACCAAGGCCTTGCTAGCTAGCTGCTCAATCGCTATGGCGAACTCCTGCAGCGTCTCCCCCGGCTGCTGTGACCTTGCCTTTAGCTGGCTGCGGTATGCTGCGGCTAAGCGGTGGTTCCCGAAACGATTCTCCAGGGCCTCCCAGATGTCCTTGGGCGCCGCCGTTGTCTGCACCGCGTTTAGGACTTCCGCGGCCCGTCCCTGGAGGCTGGCTATTAGCTGTGTGGCCTCCTCCTCCGGTGACCATCTGTTGTGCTTGGCCTCTGTGTCGAACTGACAGCGGAAGACCTCAAATGTTGACGCGCCGTCATATTTTGGCGGTTTGACGCGTGCAGATGTTGTGTCGCGTCCCAGCGCGTCGGCCTTCAAATCCTTCAGTTTCCTGCCGACGACGTCCTCTACTATGGCGTTCAGGGACTTGACGCTGGTGTCGGCCTTTCCCTCCAGATCGTCAACGCGGATCGCCAGGTCCTCGACGCGCTCGTCCACTTGGTCCATCCGCTTGCCCAGCTCCGTCACGTTATCCCTGACGTCGGCCAACTGTTCTTCAAATTTGGCGGCGAGGGCCTCGTTCGCAACCTTCATTTCTTCCAGCTTTGCGGCCAGGTTGTCATTTGTAGTCTCCAGCTTCGCGGCCAGGCTGTTATTTGCCGCTTCTGTTTTCGCTGTTATTTCGGCCTTCAGTTCTTGCATCTTTTCGGCGATGTTGTCGTTGGCCGTGTTCATTTCACAATTTTCTCTAAAATCTTTGCCAATGCAGCTTCCATTGTCGTATATTCCACTTCTGATACCAGTTGTGACTTTGTGGGTTCGTGAAAATCAAAAGTCGAGGCTTCAAATACAAAAACTGCACTTTATTTTCCTAGCAAATACATTCGTCACATCACAATTTGCTAGCTAACCTAAAACTGTTTATTTTTCTCCAACTCTCACTCAACTGTCTCGCTTCCGGTAACGATCGGTCCCGAAGTTTTCCGAATCTCCACCGGCCATCATTTTTCATCGGCTTCGCGAATCTGCCGCCAGGGCGACAATACTGTAAGTACATTAAAGTCCCGGTATGACATTATATTCTCCAACTGATTCGTGTTTCTCCCGGTAAACCACAAGGAGTTCTCATAAACACATGAGACAAACCTTAGCTGTAAGTATATTAAGGTCAGGGTATGACATTAAATTCCCCAACTGACTCGTGTTTCTCCCGGTAAACCACTAGGAGTTCTCATAAACGCATGAGACAACCACCTTAGCTGTAAGTACTTTAAGGTCCGGGTATGTCATTAAATTCCCCAACTGACTCGTGTTTCTCCCGGTAAACCACTAGGAGTTCTCATAAACGCATGAGACAACCACCTTAGCTGTAAGTACTTTAAGGTCCGGGTATGTCATCAAATTCCCCAACTGACTCGTGTTTCTCCCGGTAAACCACAAGGAGTTCTCATAAATGCATGAGACAACCACCTTAGCTGTAAGTACTTTAAGGTCCGGGTATATCATTAAATTCCCCAACTGACTCGTGTTTCTCCCGGTAAACCACTAGGAGTTCTCATAAACACATGAGATAACTACCTTAGCTGTAAGTACTTTAAGGTCCGGGTATGTCATTAAATTCTGCAACTGACTCGTATTTCTCCCGGTAAACCACTAGGACTTCTTATAAACACATGAGATAACTACCTTAGCTGTAAGTACTTTAAGGTCCGGGTATGAGATTAGCTACTCCAACTGACTCGTGTTTCTCCCGGTAAACCACTAGGAGTTCTCATAAACACATGAGACAACTGCCTTAGCTGTAAGTACTTTAAGGTCCGGGTATGCCATTACATTCCCCAACTGACTCGTGTTTCCCCTTGTAAACCACTAGGAGTTCTCATAAACACATGAGACAACTACCTTAATGGTGACTTACTATGCTGTAAGTAATTTAAGCCCCGGTCTTTATACTACCTACAGCATAATAAGTCACCATTAAGGTAGTTGTCTAATATGTTTATGAGAACTCCTAGTGGTTTACCGGGAAAACACGAGTCAGTTCGAGAATTTAATGTCATATCGGCACCTTGGCCATAGTAGCACAATGGTTTAGAGCGGCTGGATGGAGACCAGAAGATCCGTGGTTCAAACCCCGGCTATGGCATTGAATTTTTGAGTCTGGCTGTAACCTTTCAAGGATCTCATAGTTCACCACTGCAGTAATTATTAGCAGATTCAGTGGACGAAACCTGATTTGATGTGAATGTTACACAAGGCGACCCGTCATTGATCTATTGTGGACCACCAACCCAGAAGGGAAATGATGAGGCAAAGTAGACAATAGAAAGTGCCAAGAGGTCATCAATATAGTCTCAGACGTGCACAAGCCTCAATTTTGATAGAGAGCAACCGGCCACAGCACCGATGCTCCTGACCACCACTGAGAGAGAGGGTGAGAGGTGACCCTAGCTATCTGGTCACTGGCCAGTGAAGTGAAGTAACTTTACAGAGCGCTAGCATCAGTATTATTTGCCCATATCACTGCCCTGATAGCTAAACCTGAAACATGAAAATTTAATGAAATGATGTCGAGAAAAGTAATCCGTGTTAATCCGTGTATCCTAGCAACAAGGGGAAACCGCGGAAAAGCTCAAGTCACAGTCGTCAGTAGGCAGGAATCGACTCGTAACGCCCTAAGTTCGGTGCAGTGACGTTGCAAACGTTTTGGTGCGTTACAGGTGACGTATGCACATTATGCTCACAAGAGAGAGCATGTTTAAAGTTTTATATCGAATAAATTAGGACAGAGACAGTAGTATGTTTCGTTTTGTATGCTGTGAGACCACGCTGACAGGAAGTCGTTAGACAAAAACAGCAATTGCGGTACACATATATCGGAACAGTAATCTATATTTTGCCACAGGCATTTCACTTCATTTCTGCTCATCAATATACGATAATGATACGAGAGCCTGTTAAATGTATTACGACACTGATTTGTCGCATCCATAAATGAACAGGCTATTAATGCCACTGGAGAATTTGTGTCTCTTCTTTTGCCTCGGGCTAACTCCTTTCGCCTGAATTGATTTTAGAGTGACTTTAAAATAATGAAAACTACATTACATTCTACAGCTACAGTTATGTTTAGGTTTCTATATAAGTACATATTAGGGACAGAAGCTTTTGCTTTCCATCCAGACACTCAAAACCAAAATTTCACCGTTTAACGTGTCGGAAATTAAGGTATATCTATGTGCTTAGACGACCTTCTCTACTTACGCCTGCACAAGATATTCTTCCATTTGTTGCCTGACGGTACTCAGAAGTACCGATAACTTTAAACTTTGCTTGATCCCTATTTGTAGCTCTACTGGTTGTTCTAGCCTGTTGGTGCTCACAAGTACTCTGCAACATATTTGCACAGTTGGCAACATATCACTGCCTTCTACATTGCTCTGTCTTCGTTTGTTCATCAGTATGCTCCAGGCGGGAAAAGTTGAATGGACTACATGTGTTGTCATTGGTGCTTTTGGTAACTGCAAACGGTTTCTTTGGTGGATTTGCACATTTATATGATGGAGGTAAGTTGAAAATTGCCAATATTAACATTTTAGTAAAGAGTAACAAACCTTATATTGTTAAATGTGACAAACATTCTATGGCACTGCAAAGTACTGTCAGGTCATTGGTAGACATTTTGTTATAGACATAACCTCAAAACATTTTTGTGCCTTTTGCAGCATATTGCTGCTTTAATTTGTGAAAATGTTGCTAATAAAGCATTCTGTTTGTATTTTACAGAAGTATAGGGCTCATCTGCTCATGAAGAAACTCACAGAAGAGGAAATGCTTACAATTTTCATGGATTTACCTAATGATAGCAATGAGATTACTGGCATAGAACATGATGAGGAGGAAGAAGATAATGAAGACAATGTGGGCAATAATATTAAGGAAAAAAACTTCAACAGAGTATTTGAAGCTGAACTTATGGAGAGTGACAGTGAAAATGGGATTGTTTTGGAGCAGAGTGCAGTGACAAGTGACATGGAATATGATTTGCCACAGCTTACAGCAGCAGACTCAGACTCATATTTTGATGCAAAGTGGAGGAAAAGCAATGTTAGTGAAGGTAAGCCTTACAGAGTTGATGTCAATGAATGATAAACATGAAATGCAATACCTTCTCTGAGCACTGAATAAAACTCAACTTTTCTTTTACTTTCTTTCTTTTTTCATTGTTTGCTTTTATTATATAGTTCGAAAAGAAGTGGAAACATATTATTTGCAAGTAATATTGTTTCAGAAGTCAATGGAGAGAAGGTGGGTGCATGCCAGACCGCAACTGATGTCATACTAGCAGTTATTCAACCTATACTGGAGCATTTGGTGTTCCAATGCAACTTGTATGCTACACAGAAGAGCAAAACTTTTAATCTGAAAGAGGATGAGCTGCTGGCATTTATAGGAATCAACTTCCTAATGGGATATCATAAGTTACCATTCTGGAAGCACTATTGAGCATCTGATGTAGATTTAGGTGTTGCACTGGCTAAAACCACAATGAGTCACGACAGGTTTGATGCCATTCTTTCAAACTAGCATGTCAATGACAACACAAAGATACCTAGTGCTAACACTGACAAGCCCTATAAAATTTGCCCATTGATTACTTTTATAAATGATCACTTTCCCAAATTGTATCATGATACAAGAGAATTGAGTGTAGATGAATCCCTAAAATTGTTCAAAGGCAGAAATACAATGAAACCAATAAAAAGGGGCTACAAATTATGGTGCCTAGCAGATAAAAAATGGTACATTCTAAATTTTGACATCTATGAAGGGAAAAATTCAAATCTAGAGAAAAAATTTGAGAACTGCATGTTAGGGGAAAGAATAGTTCTGGGACTGTGGAAAAGATATTGGGGTCAAAGCAGAACGATATACTTTTATAACTTTTTCACAACCGTGTATCTTTTAGAAAGACAAAAGGCCGAAAACACATTAGCCTGTGGAACACTGAGAACAAATAGGACAGTTTTCCCTTCTAATTTATCTCTTCCAAAAGTTGCCACTAGAGGGGAATTTGATTTCACATTTACATACATGGATATAGGTGTCATTCAATGGAAGGATAACCAGGTTGTGACACTTGCATCCAATTTTCATGGAACAGAAAGTTCATGTGTTTCAAGAAAAACAAATGATGGTAGTAGGATCAGTATTGATTGTCCTACTGTAATGAAGGACAACACCAATATGGGATGTGTAGATCATGCAGATCGACTGAATGTCGGCTAACTCTAAGCTCTATGGACCCCGGGCTCATTTGAGCATCATTTCACCCATTCCATTCCTCGTCGGATATGACTTAACGTTGCAGGACATAAACTACAAGAAAAGGGGCTGCGAGCTGTATATGGAATAGGGTGACGATCCAAAAAATTGTGGCATAGATTATTTTGGGGGTATGGTTGAAATGCCTTTGTGAATTCATATGTCATTTACTGCAACCTTTTTGGCCCAGTAACATTACTAGAATACAGAAGGCAAGAGACACAGGGACTTATCAATTGTAAGTGTACACCAATAGACATAGCAAGTCCAAAGGATAAAAACAGAAGTGTGCATTTACAGAATCCTGCAAAACGAAGGAAGTCAGATTTTTCTGTAACCAAGGATTTTAGACTAGGAAACAGAGGTAGTCATTTTGTGATTTTTGTAGCCAATCGAGGAAGCTGTGAGATGTGCTCAATAAAGGAAATTCAGTCACGATCACACTCCAAATGCACCACATGTGGTGTATTTTTGTGATGCAATGAAAAAAAAAGAATGGCTTCAGTGAATATCACCAAGTTCCTAAGTAGGATAATAAGAGTAATAAACAGCAATGTAAAGCTGAACACATCTGTATTGATATGAAATAACATGGACCTCTATGTTCCCTGGGGCCTGACGGTACTTCTAAGTACCATCATTGAAAAAGGTATAGTTAATGAAAATAAAATTTTGAAAAAAAAACCTGTGTTTTTATTAGCTTTTTAAACATGAATACACAAAAATATCCCAAAAAGTACACTTTTTCTTTGATCAGGCAACAAAGGGTTAAGTGCTCATTTTTCTATTCATGTCCTATTAATTCACATAAACGTTTAGAGAAATAGGTTTATTACGTAATCCTGTTTCCTCGCAGGTACAATTTTATCATGAAAATACACTAAGTTCTGGAGATAGTCAAATCTGTCAAGGATTCGGTAGTATGTAACAGCATAAAATTCCGTTATTTCAGAGAATATGGTGAGACGATTGGAAACCTGTATAGATGCTGTTGGAGGACACTTCCAACATTTTCTCTGAGATGTAAATAGGGTAATGTAATCTCAGAATTGTGTATTATAGTCTCCCAAAGTTATACGTGTGTCCTGTTTTTGATTCAAAGGTGATGGCTTATTGAAATGGTTCTTTTTTTTTTTTTTTTTTTTTTTTTTTTTTTTTTTTTTTTTTTTTGTAATTTACGTCCTCCAACGGTAAGTCATATCGGACGATGAATGAAATGAATGAAATGATGCTCAAATTAGTCCTGGGTCTATGAAGCTTAGAGCTACCTGACATTCGTCTATCAGGATAATGGAAAACCCCGGAAAAACCGTATCCAGGTAATTCAACCTAACCGAGATTCGAACTCGGGACCTCTTTAACGAGAGGCAGAAAGAAATGGTTCAGTTTTATATGGATCGCACTATAGAAGATTGAACGCTTTATTAATATTTTGTACTAAAATTGAGAAAGAAAGTCATGTAGGTACAAACCACCATAACCTGATAAATGTATGAGCAGTTAAATAAGAATTTCGAATGAGTAACACATATGCATCGTTTAAAAAGACGAGTTGTTGTGGGCGTAGTAACAGCAATGCAGAGAAAGGGATTACATCCCTCTAACGATAAAATAACAAGGGTGTAAGCGCAGTTGGGGGGGGGGGGGTAAGGCGCCCTCTGACACGTTATTAAATACCAGGCTTAATTTTAAAGTTGGTGGTCGTATCGTGCAACAGACAGGCAGCAGATAACGTTTACATCCAAGAAGGGCCTATGTTTAGTTCTGCAATCATTTTGCTTGTTTTGTTCGCTTTATTGTGGTTTAATAACATCTGGACCACTCTTTGGGGAAGTAATACTGCGATACTCAGAGAGAAAATGGATGTATCAGGTTTTTGTTTCAAACAGTGATGCACTTCTAGAGGGCAACACTCTGTTTTTATTAATTAATTGTCCCTTCTCATTGGCCGTGTGTATGCTTAAGTATGGAAAGGTAGAATCAGATTGAAAAATTCAATGCCATAGTCGGGATTTGAACTACGGATCTTCTGGTTGCTGTCCAGCCGCTCTAACTCTTGAGCTACTATGGCCAACGTGCCGATATGACATTAAATTCTCCAACTGACTCGTATTATTCCCGGTAAAGGAGTTCTCATAAACACATGAGACAACTACCTTAATGGCGACTTAGAACGTGTAAGTATTTTAAGGCCCGGGCTTTATAGTTAACCACTATTAGGTCAATTAATGGAAATTAATTGTTCTTTAACACTGGCCGTGTGTAGGCTACATTGTGGAAACGTAGAGTCAGACTGAAAAGTTCAATTACTTTAATTGACCTACTAGTGGTTAACTATGAAGCCCGGGCCTTAAAGTAATTAAATGTTGTAAGTCGCCATTAAGGTAATCGTATCATGTGTTTATGAGAACTCCCAGTGGCTTACCGGGAAGAACACAAGTTAATTGGAGAATTTAATGTAATATCGGCACGTTGGCCATAGTAGCTCAATGGTTAGAGCGGCTAGACGGAGGCCAGAAGATCTGTGGGTCAAATCCCGCCTATGGCATTGAATTTTTCAGTCTGATTCTACGTTTCCACAAGATATCGAATGTTCTGTCACTAGACGAATCACGAACGTTCCAGACTTTTAACGTTATCTGTTTTGTCATACCTTTTATCTCCGCGCTCTGTTTATCTTCTTAGGCAAGATCTCTATCTCCACCCAGCACTATCTGTCCCTCATCGCTCCGCGCCGTGCTATCGTAAATAAGGGGTCCGCGGCAATATTTTAAAATCTGATCTCTATTCTATGGTTTTGAAATTCCAATGACTTTAAATGACCAAGCGATTAAAGTCTGATATGATGCACTCATATGACTTTCTCTATTGCTGTACAAATAATTATTCAAATAAGCACTTATCCTTGTCACTCTCTTAATGCTGAGATAAGCTTTTGCGGAAATGTATACTTTTGTTTTCTTGTAGGTACAAAAAGAATATGGGAATCTCGCAGAGTCAACTTAAGCAATAGTCAGATGTTAGTTGTTCGTCGATTTGTGATGGTTTTGAAATACAGTTTCGTTTTGTACGACTAAGAATAAAAAGGGATCAATTATTTCATATTCAACAAAGGTAAATCTATTTGAAATTGAAAGCGACATTAATCAAATTCTCAGAAATTGGACCTAAACTGCTTAACTGATACAGATGTATATTTTTGTGTTGTAACATCATATCTTACGGTTTACCTAAATACCACCCAGAATGAAGAGGGATTAAAAAAATAAAAAAAAAAATAAAAAAAATAAAAAAATAAAAAAATTAACAAATAATAAAAATAAAAAATAAAAAAAATAAAAAATATAAAAAAATAAAAAAATAATAAAAAATAAAAAAATAAAAAAATAAAAAATATGAAAAAATAAAAAAATAAAAAAATAAAAAAAATAAAAAAATAAAAAAATAAATTCTGCCTAACTTTTATCCAGGCATCTAGAGTCAAAACCTGGACTATTTCTCTATGAATCTAATTGATATTTTATTATCATATTTGTTTTTCCTTTAATATTTTTGCAGATACAATCCTAATTGTAATTTGTAGTTTATATCCTCATTCAAAACTTCTATTTCTCAACCTTCCTGAACGCCTAGTTGTCTCTACGCCGGCAATCCTTCTCCTGCCTTCTCGTGTCTCTCTTTGTTCGGTCTGGTACTGTTCCATCACTCTAGTCGATATTAGGGCTACCATTTCTTCTAGGATATTAAAGTTGTCTTCCCGTCTTACTATGTCCCATATAAATTTCCCTCCTAGACTTCTACGCTGTTCTCCTACCAAATCTTCATATAATTTACATTCAAATGTGACGTGTTCTGGCGTATCTATTATATGACATTGTTCACATAAGTCGCTTTCTATTCTTTTTATTCTTTTGAGATATTGTGACTTTGTGGGTTCGTGAAATAAAAAGTCTAATTTCACCACTCAAAAATGTTCTTTATTTCCACCGACTTACAGTTTAACACTTGCCAATTACACAAAATTACTTGCTGCACACAATTACAATTTACCCGTTCGTCCGTTACAACTTCACTTGTACTCGCGATTACATAAACTCCGATACTCATACACAGTTCGTACAGTCTTCCGTTGCACAATCCTTTCGTTCATTAACACGTCACTGACTAACTCTTACACCAAGAACTGCGACTGTCTTCTCGTTCACACTAACCAACTGATTGACCAACTCAACCAACAACTGACTGACTGACTCTGTCTGTCTGTAACCCTCTTTATATCGGAATATCGCCGGTTTCTAGTGACCAGGAGACTGTTCCAGTAAACGAAAGATCGAGAAACAGGTGGAAGGAAAACAGACGCACAATTATGTTTCTTTCCGACCACTGGCTGTCACCACTATAAGACAAACGAGGGAGAGGTGTGGCTAACGCGGTCCTCCCCTACCTTCCGTTCCCAGCTGGTTACAGGGTGCTCCAACGCTCCTGTTACAATATGTTTTGAAAGGGCCATGACCGGATATATATATTGAACACCAAATCTACGTGGTTGTATGCTTCTTAATTTAAGTCTTTCTCGAATGTTCGGGAAAATTTCATGAACTCTCCTTCCTGTTTTCTCCGCATCCCATTCTTTTTGCCATTGTTTGATCAGCTGCTGTTTTATCTCATCTTTGGTCTTGCATTCTGTTCCAACTATTTCTTTAATCGCTTGTAGATTTCCTCTTTTGAGCCAAAATCTCGCTCCTCGGAGTTTAATCAGTAGATCTACAGGCCAGATTCCTAGAATGACTAGTAATGCTAAAGTAGAGGTAGTCTTCACTATTCCGCAAATTCTAACTATCGCCTGCCTCTGAATTCTTCTTAACAAGGTTATGTTTTTCAACAGGTTTACTCGATGGCTCCATACGCTGGCTCCATATGAGACTATTCCCACGAATAAGCTCATGTGATAGGTTTTCACAGATGGTAGTGATAGTTTGAACTTTCGAGTCGCCAAGGAGTATAATTTTTGCATGATGTTTCCCGCCTTCGTCCTTACGTTTGCAATATGAGTATCGTAATTCAGCTTTTCATCTACATATATTCCTAGATATTTAGCTGCTTTTGATCTCTTAACGTTCTTACCATCCATTTTAAATATAGGATCCCTTTTGAACGTACCCTTGAACAAAACGTATGTAGATTTATGCGGAGCTACTTTCAGTTTGACTTTCTTACACCAAGTGCCTAGTAACTCTAATGATGTATTTGCTCTAGTTTCAAGATTGCTTCTGTTATCGGACTCTATAAGCAGCAATACATCGTCTGCATATGCAATAACATTTAACACATACTGGGTATTTGATAGTTCTTCCAGTGGTGGTTCAATGAGTATGTCCCAGAAAAGGGGGCCTAATACTGAACCCTGTGGGCATCCTTTGGTTATTTCCTTTGTGATCATCTTATTTACGCCTCTGACATGTACCCGTCTATCTTTGCAGTAGTCTTTCAAAGATTCATATAAACATTTAGGGTAGTTCTTCTCCCGCAGGATTCTGAAGAGCTCGGGCCACCAAAGGTTGTCGAATGCTCCAGATATATCCACGAAGATTCCTGCCACATATTTTCTACTGCTGTTTTTCACGTTTTCCACAAGTTCATTTATAGCATCTTCCGTGGACCTACCCTTCCTGAATCCGAATTGTAAGTTTGTCATTCCTATCATGGTTCTGTATTCATGTATGCGTTTGTATAGTAGCTTTTCCTGTATTTTTCCCAGTGTATTTAGCAAACAGATTGGCCTATAGGTTTTAGGACTCATGGGATCTCGATCTTTATCTTTGCATAAAATTATAACATTGGCCTCTTTCCAGCAATAGGGTACCCTACCAGTAGCCAGACATACATTTATTAGTGCACATAGGTATGGAGCCAATTGATTTTCTAAGTTTTGCACGACTTCTGCACATATGTTATCTGGTCCGGGTGCTTTCTTAGGTTTTAGATCCCTGATGGCTAATCTTACTTCAGATATATCGAATGGAAGTATCACATTATTATTTATATAATTGCTTTTAAGGCTTTCCCTTTTCCTTTTATGCTCGTCCTCATCATCTTCACTGTCATCTGATGGTAACAACGCCTTCATCATGTAGTTCATGGATTCCAACCATGTTTTTGTTGTTGACCCATCTGGTTTGGATAATGTTGAAAGAATCTCGGGGGCTGAAATTTTTTCCATGACCAGTTTGTATGGTATACCCCAAACGTCAGTACTTATGTTTTCCTCAACGAATCTTTCCCACGATTCCTTTCTTGTATTTTCCAGTAATGATTTATATTGTTCCTTTATTTCCCTATATAACTCCAAGTTTTCTGTCCTTTCTTGATCCGTTATACTTCGTTGATATATTTGCCTTCTTTTACGTAGCTTACTCCTTAGCTTTTGTAATTTTTCATTCCATATTTGGTACCTTTTGTTTTCTGTAACGTATGTTTTCCGCAGAACAATATCCATAGATTGTTGTATACTCAGAGTTAATTGTTTTGCTTTCTTATCTACGTCATCTTCAAAATTGGTCATCTCCGGTAATTGCAGTACTTTATTTAGTTCTTTACAGTTTGCATTTTTTAGTTGGTATCTCCTTTCTTTTTTATTGTAGCACTTATTTAGTTCCCCTTCTTTTTGTGTATTCAAATCAAAGTATATCATATTGTGATCACTCGTTGTCATTTCCTGTGCTACTTTCCAGTTAGTGATTCTTTCAGCTATATAACCTTTTGCTAGGGTTATATCTATGTCCTCCTTGGCATCAGATCTATTGTGAAAAGTGTATGTATTTGCAGGTTGGTTCATAACTGTTAGGTTAAAAGCACTAATAACTTCCTCCAGTTTTTCTCCTCGATCGTCCGGGTTTCTGCTGAACCACAAGGTAGACTTTGCGTTTGAGTCCATTGTATAAATCATGGATCTTCCTGTATATGCCTCCAGTACATTTGTCATCCTGTCTAAGTGTAATTGTATGTCGTCTCTATATTGAAAGTAATGATTGCATAATACAAACACCACATTTTCTATAGTGATTTCTACACAGTTCAGATATTCGTCGCAAAATTGTGCTATTTTCATTATTTGAATATCTTTGTTCACTACTACTAGCATAGCCTTTGGCTCATTGCCTTCTATTATTATTCTTGCAGTTGCTGACATATGGATTGGTTTTCCATTGACCACATATGGCTCTTGTATGCAAAGGATATCTATGTTCATATCCTCAATTACTTTCCTAATCTCCATCATCACTAGCCGCGACCTTTGCGCATTGATTTGTCCCACTCGAATACCTTTTGTCCATTTACAGTTTCTACTATTCCTCTCCACCTGAGTTAATTGCGTGTGATTATCCATAATTTGTCCTATTTATCAATCGTTCCCAAAACATTAAATATGTGGGGCAATGCTGTCTGTCTTTACAGTAAAATATTTTCCCTTGCACTTGGTTTTTCTTTTTAGAACTGCATGGAACACAGATTGCTGGTTGGTTTTTCTTTCCACAGTCTTTTTTAAGATGATCCTGTTCCCCACAGTGGGAACAGATAGACACTTCATTCTTACAATATTTTGCAACATGTCCCAATTGCTGACATTTCATGCAACGGGCTACTACTACGTAATCTTTCACAGAAACGGCTTGAAAGCCCACGTAAACTCTCTGCTTACAAATCAGCCATTTCCTTATTCCAGGATCAACTTCCAGTACATGGTGCACTACTCGTCTCTCTTTTGGACCTGTTCTAAATTTGAATACGACACCCTTGTCGAACTCTTCCCACGTAAAGTCTTCCTTACAATTTTGCTCATATAAGTTCATTTTTATATCTTGTTCTTTTTCAGTTGCTATCACATCATAAAGTATTACCAAAGGATTCCTCTTTTTTACCTCTTCAACAGTTACACCTTTTCCTTGTAAATTTGCACCGCCCAATATCTTTTGGACATGTTCCTTAGAGTCAGCTTCTATAAATAACCCTGTATCTGTTGTCCTGACACCACTAATTTAATTTGCTCTTTATTTGGTTTTAGACTTCTTGTTACAATTTCTTGTATCTCAGGTGTCGATTTTCCTTCTGTAGATTTAATGACCACTCCATAAGTTTGCTTACTTAGAACTTTTTGTACTTTCTCTGTAACCTCCGGTAGTTTAGGCTTAGCCACAACTTGTGCATACGATGTTGTAGGTACTTCTTTTTTCATCTCTCTCACTATCTTGACCTCTGTCCTGAGCTTAACTATTTCCATTTTCAAATCGTTGTATGCACTTGTAACTTTCCCCAATAGTGAGAACACTTTGTTCTTTGATGAAACAGACATTTTATCTCCTCCAATTACACCATTAATTTCTGATATAATAGATGTAATGTCTACACCAACTTCTTCTATTTGTGTTTGATTATTGCTTCCACTTGCAGTGGTAACCGTATCGCCTCCGCTGCCTTTCATTGGAGATCTTGGCAGGGATTGTCTCGGCCTAAACACTTCCTCTGCCGACTCTTTCTTTCCTCTGTCCTTATCCATTTTTATTCGCTCCTCTCCGCCAGTAGATAGACAAAGCCTATCCACTGCTCAGGGTCGGGGGACGAGAACCCGGGAGCTGTCTGGCAATCTTCCGATAGGGCCGTGTGCACACTACTGACACCCTATCGGCTTAGCACTCTCTCTTTAGCTAGACTCTTTAGCTGGGGGTTAACAGCCAGACATCCCACCCCAATGAAGAGGGATTCTGAGAATATGCTGTAATTTAGAATGTATATTTCATTTGTGATGAGGATATTTTTATATATGCTATTTTGATCAAAATATTTACCGCCGTTTTCAGGATATCAAAATTTGTTTAAAAATGTCTCGCTTAGAGAATCAGTTCGAACCAAGGGAAGACACTCAAGACGACGAGTTTACAGAACATGTGGAGGATAAGGTGGAATATCTCTACCAGGCAACACCAACCCCAGCTGTGGAGATCCACATCCCCATTGTCAGCCCTAAACAGGCGGCCATCCTGATCCAAAGCCTGAAACTAAATAAATCCCTTGTACATGATGGTGTCACAGCCACCATGCTCCAGCACCTTCCACGTAAAGCTGTGATCCACTTGGCCTGCATTTATAACGCATGTCTCACCCTGCGCCACTTCCCAACTTGTTGGAAAGAGGCAAGGGTGGTCTGCATATTAAAGCCACGCAAGAATCCTTTCTTTGAGAACTCCGGTCTTTCAGGAAAGGCTCCTCCTCCCGTATCACTCCCGCATCAGAGGGTGGCAGAGAAGGCTACCCTGGGCTTCCAGCACAACCTCAAAACCATCGCAGTGCTCTTGGACGTGGAGAAAGCCTTTGCCACCACGTGGCACCAGCGGTTGTTCAAACTCAAAGAAGCACAACTCCCCTATCCCTACCTGGCAATTCTCAGCATCTTCCTCAAGGACTGCACTTTCAGGATGCGGGTCGAGGGGAAGCTGTCAGACCCATAGCGGCTGGAGACCCGGAAGGCAGTTTTTTGTCTCCGATACTCTTCGACGCCTACATGTTTGACCTACCAACGGAGCCTCGCACTGTTTTGTATAAGTATGCCGACGACCTCCTCATACTGACACAGAAAAAGAACGTCCACTACTGTCTCCCCACTCTGCAGCGACATTTCCACGCCATTGGCAGGTGAAGTGAGAAATAGAGGATGGCCATTAGCACGCAGAAGATCTCTGCTCTCATGCTTGCTAAGATCCGTAGCTGGCGAACGGAAGGGAACCTGCGGTTGCGGCGGAGAAGAATCCCCTAGGTTTGATCCGCCAAATACCTAGAAATCCAACTGGACCGCGGCTTCACTTTCACTCCGCAGGTCAGGGCAAAGACCGACCCCGGCCCCGCTGCGCTCAGGCAACTTTATCCCATCTTTCGATCTACAGTGCCCATCCGACACACACTGCGGGCGTATCGTGCGATCGTTTCACCTCTGATTCTGTATGGATGCGAGGTCTGGAGTTCGGTAGCTCATACCACCTTCCGCAGGCTGCAGGCCGTGCCGGACAGGGCCTTAAGAATGATCTACGGTACCGACCCCAGGTTTCCATCACACTTCCTGCACACCCAGTCTGGCATACCATACGTTGAGGACGTCGTGCGTGAAGGGACGCGCACGCTGTATGCCAAGATTACTCCTCACCCAAACCAGCTAGTGAAAACACTGGGTCAATGTGACTACCGCCTATCCAGTAGACGGAGGAGCTACCGCCTGCTCAAGGATGCCCTTGGGTGGTAAAGTCTGCCTCTCCTCCTCCGTCCCCAATCTTCGCCAGGTCACGCCGCGCCTTGGCCGCGGCTGGAAGGTCAAATCCTGCAGCTGCGCCCGAGAGCGTGCGCACGACTTGGACAAACTCTAAACCTAAATACCAAAATTCCATCTGGCCTCTCGCTACCAGTTCCCCCCTCTGCTTAACGAATCGCTAGCGACCGCCCAAAGCGAGGTGGAACGGGCACTGCCTCCCCTTCATCGGAGGGACATCCCGGCACCAGAAGAATCAGCAGAGGCCAACTGCGCCGTCTTACGCAATGACACGAATGCTTGCGCAAATTACTATATTTTTTATACCGCACGGGTAAATTCGCACAGTGGATAGGTACCGTGACGTGTAACCCTCCGCCCGGGAGAACCCGGGCGACCTGCACCTGCCCTTGGCTCTTGCCTCAGAGAAGGACTCAGTCGAGAGTTGTTAATGTTGAAGTGCGGCCATGCGGCAGATGGACTTGAAGGTTTCATATATATGTTTTACGTCATTCTGCTAATATCAGAGTTGTACAAGTGCCTTTCTACGGAAATAAAGAGCAGTTTTTATCTTCTACAAACTCGACTTTTAATTTCACGAACCCACAAAGTCACACTCTATCTAAAGCACCTATATTCGAAACACGTGTTCACCTAGTAAAAAACATCTAATTTTTTTTAGTTATTATGTACTCTTTAGATGTTTTCATTGTATAAATGCATGCAACTATAATATTTCTTTGGGGAGTCCATCATTTTAAATCGATAGCATCTTGTACTGACAGTGACTGGGAACTCGTACATTACTTCTTAATAGTTGTGCAACGTTTACTCGATGTAAGAATGGAACATGCTCCATTACATTTATTCTATAATATACCTACTTATCATCGCACAAAAATAACTTTTGAATGGTTCACAAACTGCTCTATTATTACCAGTGCACAATAGTTATTGTCACGTGGCCGCTCCTAAGCGAACGTCGAGAGAGGGAAGCGCGGAGTGAAGAGACAGATAACGCCCAGAGAGAGAGAGAGAGAGAGAGAGAGAGAGAGAGAGAGAGAGAGAGAGAGAGAGAGAGAGAGAGAGAGAGAGAAAGAGCAATAGAGGGAGAAAGAGACAGACAGTTCCCTGGTGTCCTCGCCTCTTCCCCAAAGGTCGGTAGCTTTCGTGTGGCTTCGTCAGATTTCGAGAAACCTCGATAAGAGCTGCTCGTGTATAAATAAGAGTTCGGAAGATGCAGGAAGGGACGTGAATTTGGAAGTTTCAGACCACTTCGAGGAAGAATGACAGCGAAAATTGTGTACTCTCAACACCATTGATGTCTCTTTCTGGAGGATGTTTAAGGCTATGCTTCGCATAGCAACTTCAGACCTGCCACTTACCGACAGTCAACGAGTAGCGCAATCCTCCAGAGGAAAGGTCAAACTCCTAGCGGAACACCTGACTGTTACTTTCCATCCAGCAGAATCTCCTGATAATGAACAGGTCGCCGAGATTGAAGGAGTGGTTCAGCACTTCCTTGCCTCTCCCTACATCACAGAAGAGGAGCTCCTCACCAATACCGCCGAAGTCAATGGTTTCATTGCCTCAGTCCGACCCTACAAAGCTGCTGGCTGTGACTCCATACCATACGCCGCTTTTAAGGCACTTCCGCAGCACTGGATAGCCTTAATAGTTCATCTTTTCAATAGCCTGCTCCTTCTCCCATATTTTCCTGTAAAATGGAAGCATGCAAAAATCATAAACATCCCCAAACCTGGCAAGGATTCTAAACATATCACAAACCATTGTCCCATTAGTCTGCTACCAGCTATTAGTAAACTATTCGAGAAGGTGCTCCAACATCGCTACCAGAATCTCCTAGATGAGATTAACATCCTTCGCCCAGAGAAATTTGGTTTTCGCCGATGCCACTCCACATCGCACCAACCTTTACATCTGGTTGACAAGGTGACCCATGCCTTCAATAATCATCAGTGTGTTCAGCCCTCTTTCTGGATATCTCAAAGGTCTTTGACTCCGTCTGGCAACATGAGGAGATGAAATCGCACAAGAAGAAATAAAGTTGAATCTTGGTGAGTTAAATCAAGTAAAAGATGACGTAGTCATACAAACTCGAGAAGTGAAAGAAGATTTAGATAAAGAAAATGATAATCTTAATAAATTGACCCAGATTGTAATTGCATTGCAGGCAAATAAGCTAAGCAATGTAAAAGATATGCCAAGCGTTGGAAATGTAAATGACTGCTATTTGATTGGAAATGTAAGTAATAATTTAAATCCTGGTAACGTAATAACTGAATGTAGTGATTTTGTGAGCCCAGAGAACGATATAAGTTACAATAGAAATACTCCAAACATACCCTCACACACATTTTCACACTCAGGGTCACAATGAATGTGTAAATTATTCATTTAACGATATCAGTCCACCGAGCTTTTATGAGGAGTCAGGCGATAGTCCGAAAATCTTTCTCAAACAACTGCAAGAATATTTTCGCATAAAACGAATACCTAATGCATTTAGATTAACGAACGTTAAAAGATGTTTAAAAAAGAATGCATTGGAATGGCTCAAGTTGACATTAACCTCCCACAAAACATATGACACGTTTCGAGCTTTGTTCCTTAAAAGATTTTGGGGGACGGAAAGACAAACCAGGGTTAAACTTGAACTCGCTACTGGAAAATATGAGGCGCGGAAGGTTACCTCGATGACTGAATAGTTTCTGAAATTGGCTAATAAATGTAAGTTGGTAAATGCTAAGTTGTCAGGGATAGAAATAGTAAATACTTTAATAAGCCATTACCCTCCATATATTAAGAACCACTTAATTGTAGCAAGACTTGTAGATTTTTCCGATGTTATAGAGTTACTTTCGTCATTTGAAGCGTATAACACTAGTCAAAATTTAAATACAAACCCACCTGAAAATCATAGCTCTGCTACAAATTTTCGACCACCTGATCGCCAAAATGGGCGGTTTAGTTCCGACAGAGGTCGTCATCTTGTAAATCCTCGAAGAAGTCCCAGGGGCGAGTCACCCGGACGAATAAATTCACGGTAAGAAAGATCAGAGTTTTAGACATAGATATGAATCAGTTATGCCACGGGGAGATAGGAATATGCAATCATTTGAACGGTATAGGAATCATAACTCTAATACGCGGAGGATTGACTGAGAGGGTCAAATCAATCACATTCAATTTTATAGAAATTATAGGGATCGCACTAGGAATATGAATTCAAGACACAACAATACACGAAACAATTCTGTTGGTAGCACAACTAACCAAGGTTTACAAGAGACTGTGGAAGGGGGAATAGACAGCGAGAAACATTCCGGGATGCCAACCTTAGAACTAATACTGAAGTTGGTAATTCTCTTTCGGAAAAATAATTCCCATCCCCAAAGCTGGATTCAAAGATCACTACATAAAAATATAATTGAACACTTAAATGATTGTTCTATATTTCTGTATTGTATTCATTGTTGTAATATCTTTTCCTCAGTTAAATGTAGATTTGTGTTAAGCAATATTTATTATTGATTATCATACAGGGGTAAACATTCACAATCTATGAATAAATTATGAATTTGATTGTTGAAATACCAATCCATTCATACATTCTCAATGTAGGCATTTGTAGCAGATATTTTATGTTTTTCTTGTGGTGAACAATAATAGTTCTGCAAGAACTTCACCAAAGGTAAGACATCAATCATTCCCACCCTCATCCAAAAAATAAACCACTGCATTTGGTAGCATAATGATATATGCAACAACTTTAATGGTCCAAAAGTTACACTTTTAGAAAACATGGAAAAAGCATTGTCGTGAACTCGATCACGATAAGGTGGCTTGCGCACACAAAGGAACTGATATGCGGACAGTGCGGAAATAAAGAGCCTGCAAAAAGCAGATAAACATAGCGCAAGATGAAGGACTTGTCGGCCCAGATTATGTTACGCTTATGGATCATTCTGGTGAGGTCTAGACTGTTTCGATTTCTTTTCTGTTCCGGAAGTATCTAGAATTATTAATGAGGTATTTAAGAGATTGTGACAAGCCAGCGGACAGTTGTAAAGCAGTCGCGGGAGAGGTAGGCGGAGAACAGCAGAAAGTTGTGAGTGAACAGTAAACAGCTGTGAACAAATGCTGTGTAATGAGAGCTGATTGTTTTCGCCATCCACCTTGGTAGATTGTGGTGTGTATATGTGATGTAATGTTGTTACGTGAGAATTGAACAGGATATTTCGACGGAAATAAAGAACATTTAGAATTTCGGTAAATTGAACTTTAAATTTAACCTACCATAATGTGACTTTGTGAGTTCGTAGAATTAAAAGTAGTACACATAAATAACACTGTTCTTAGACATTCCCTCTCTCTAGGACCACATAAGAATTTTGACTGTTCTTAACTACACTTTGATTTGTCTATCTACCAAATTGCAGGAGGATAGGCAATCCATTTCAATACAATAGTGATAGTCATGGGAAGACAATACGACTTTTTCTTTCAGTTCCCCTTTTTTGAGCTATCAGAATCCAAGAGAAGGGGGAAACGAAAAGAAGTGACGGACTAATAGTTGCATTCTGTCACAAAACTCTTCCGAGGTCAGTAAGTAATCGTGTTAAAGCCGCCTTCCTCCGGCTTTGGTCCACTTCCACCACTATAAAACTTGCTGTAGTCCTAAAAGCAGCTATCGATTTCACACATGAACACTTTGAGGAGTTGGAAACCACAAAAAGCCAGCACTCCGGTCCTCAAGCCCTCGAAACAGCAGAGAAGTAGCATCTCTGACCAGGTTTAGCGGATATGACATTGCAACTAAGCGATCGATCCAAATATTATGTATGTTACTACTCATAATTGCTTGCCTCAGATTTGTACTTCATGTTGCTAGATAACAGAAAAGTAACAAATGAATATTGGTATTATATATGTCATATGAACACAAGGACAGCCTTAAATGAAGCTCTTTAATGCTTTTTTTTTCTTTTTGCTTTGCTTTGCTTTTCCTACCACCAGTGTAGATTCATTAGGTAAGAGAAGGACTAATATTCTAGCTAGAAAGAAGTGTTTTACCGGAAGTACATATACACACAGTCCCCCTCTCTAGGTCTGTGTCATCATGATCCTCATCCTCATCATCATCATCATCATCATCATCATCATCATCATCACCATCATCATCACCATGATCTTCCTTCATGCTTTAATCATTACTGCCTGTTGCAGTCTACATAATTTATTTGTTTGGTTCCACCGTTTTCCTGGTCATCCCATCCTACTCTTTTCTACTGGCCTATAGTTCATAAAATGGAGAGGTAATCTTTCTTTCACCCTGTTTTGTACAAGGCACGTCCGTATACAAGGTCTCCAAGGCGCTGGAGCCCTGAGGAACGCTATTAGGCGAGATCCGGCAATATTGCCGTATAGCCTGGTTTCACCGCTTCAAATACCAACCACAACGAAGCCGTTGCAACCGTTAGTCTTCGCTTGGCAGCCGTTTGCGATGGAGGTTCCTATCACTTCCGCCGCCAAGTGCGAGTCGCGTGCACTGATCCGTCTTCTGAGTGCCAAAGCCACTACCCCAACTGAAATTAATCGTTAGTTATGCAAAGTCTATGGGCCACAGTGTATGGACGTCTAAAACGTGCGAAAGTGGGTCAGTGAGTTCAAAGACGGACCTGCAAACGTCCATGATGAACAACGTTCTGGTCGGCCTTCGGTTTCAGCCAAGACAATTGCAAAAGTGCTTTCTGGTTTCTTGATTGTTCTGGAACAGTCTGGAATTATCCGATGAGGTATTTAAGGAAGCGATGACTCGCCAAGAGTCAGTCGTAAACAGTCTGTAGTAAAGCGATGTTGTAAAAGCAGTGTTGTAAACAGATGTAATCAAAACTCTGTTGTGATCATCGACCTTAGTAGATTGTATATGTGACGGAATTCTGTTACGTAAGGATTGAACAGAGTGTAGCTCTAAGAAAATGAAGAACATTTTCAATTTCTGTAAATTGGACTTTAAGTTGTACGAACCCACAAAGTCACAATTGGTGTCAGGAAGTGGAACATTTGACCAGGGATGCGTCATTGAGAAAGATTTTACAGAAAATGGAAGAAATGAAATCAGAGTTAGCAACGAAGACGGAAACGCTGAACAGCAAACTGACAGCAGAACTGAAAGAAATGAAGATGGCTAACGACAACCTCACTGCCGAGCTGAAGGAAATAAAGTTGGTGAATATCAACTTCGCTGCTAAGACGGAAGATGCAAACAACAACTCGGCCACGACAATGACCGCGAAGATGACCGAATTGACCACGAAAATGAAAGCGATGAATGAGGCCCTAGCCGCAAAGTTTGAGGAGCACTTGGCTGGCGTAAAGGAGGACGTCACAGATTTGGGCGAGCTCGTCGAAGACCTGGCGAGCCGCGTTAACGAGCTGGAGGGAAAGGACGACAGCAACACAAACTTCCTGAACGCCATGGTGGAGGAAATCGTCAGCAGGAGGTTGAAGCATTTAAAGGTGGACGCGCCGGGACCCGACACAACATCTGAGCGCGTAAAACCTCCTAAATATAACGGCCTGATAACTTTCAAAGTCTTCCACCGCCAGTTCGACACGGTGGTCAAACTCAACAAGTGGTTGCCAGAGAAAGAGGCCGCAGAGCGGATAGCCAACCACCGGGAACGGGCTGCAGAAGTCCTGAATGCGCTACAGAGAGCGGCGGTGCCCAAGGACATCTGGGAGGCTCTGGAGAACCACTTTGGGAACCACCGCTTAGCCGCAGCGTACCGCAGGTAGCTGAAGTCCAGGTCGCAGCACCCAAAGGAGACGATGCAGGAGTTCACCCTGGTATTCAAGCATTTGTCAAGTAAAGTCTTACTCGACCTTCCACCAGAGTTCGTATCCCGGGAATCCACCTGCACCTTTGTCGATGGGGTACGAGTCACGGGAATTCGTCTGCACCTAATGCTCGACGATTACAAAACTATCCACGAGGCGCTAACAATAGCATTAAGGTTGGAGGCGGCCGTGGTGACGGCGACCCCGACGTCGAGAACCAGGAGTATCCGCTACACGGGAGACCGAAGACCATCTGAGGGAAGCCGGCGGAGACCGGGTGGCATGTGCTGAGGGTGCGTCTAGCCGGAACACATGGAGAGAGATGCCGATACCAGGCAGAGCAGTCGGAAGGAGTAAGTCCCGGCGTGGTGAGGGGCACGTCGGCGGCGACATCACCATCCCCTCGAGTGACACAGAGCGCCGTTAGTCGGCGTATGGATGACAGCCTCATCGCGCACGGTTGAGTGAGAGGGAAGCCATGCCGCGTGCTCTTAGACACCGTGGCAGCCATGACCATCATCAGACCTAACTTGGCCAAGGGCTCGCCATCCGGAAAACCAACCCCACCATAACAGCTTGTGACGGCATCGGGCGACACCTTGCCTATGAAGAAGGAGGCCCTACTGAAGTTGACCTTGGCATGGACTGCCGTGCGTCAGTGGGTGTTTGTCGCGAAGGTGATTGAGGAGGTGGTGATACTGGGACTGGAGGACCTCAGGAGCCACGAGGTGACGGTTGACGTCGGCAGGAAGCTCCTGCGGTTCAATGGAGAAGAGGTCACACTCCGGCAACCCGAAGAGCGCCATGGAATATGCAGGGTCATCCTGAAGGAAGACATGGTTTTCCCCGCGCGAAGCGAGGTGGCAATGACGGCGCGACTGGAAGGCCATTGGGCGAACAACATGATGCTGCATCGAAAGATGCCCGTGCATGGACTGTGTGTAGCCAGGATGTTTTTGCCCTGTCGAGAGGAGGTGCCGGTGAGACTGCTGAACCTGACGGACACCGATCACGGCGTCCAGGCTGAAACGGAGCTGGGAACGTGCGAGCGCGTCTTCGGCCAAGGTAACAGTGACTACAACCGCACGGAGAGAATGCTCCATCGCAGCGACACCGGAGACGCCCGGCCTATTCAGCAGCCACCTAGACGCATTCCACTGGCAAAACCAGCGGCGGTATGGGATATGCTAGATGACATATAATCCAAAGGAGTGATTGAAGAGTCTGACAGCCCTTGATGTTCCCTGTAGTTCTGGTGACAAAAAAGTACTGCGAGCTACGCTTCTGCGTGGACTACAGGAAGTTGAACGCCCTCGCCAGGAAGGATTGTTTCCCCTTAACCCGGATTGACGACACTCTGGACGGGACTGAAGTCGGGTTACTGGCAGGTATCTCTGGACCCAAGAGATAAGGAAAAGACCGCATTCTCGATATTCCACGTGTTTTAGCAGTTTACAGTTGTGCCCTTTGTCCTCTGCAACTCACCAGCCACATTTCATGGAATCAGTAATGAAAAGGTTGAACTATGACGCCTGCGTGGTATACCTGGACGACATCATTACCGTCGGTAAGACCTTCGAAAACCATCTACAAATCCTGAGCAAAGTGTTGCAGAGGTTGCAGGCGACCAACTTGAAGCTGAAGGTGAGGAAGTGCCAGCTCTTCCACAAGGAAGTCAACTACTTGGGCCACATAGTCTCAACAACCGGAGTGGCCACATACCCGGAGAAGACACAGGCCGTGAGAAATTGTTCTTGGCCGAAGGCTAAGGGAGAAATGTGCAAGTTCCTAGGGTTGTGCAGTTATTACAGCCACTTCATAAAGGGATTCTCCAACATCGCCAAACCCCTCACTCGCCTGACAGAGGAACCCCCAACTTACGTGTGGACGAAGGATGCCGAAGGCCCTTTCCAGTGATTGAATAAGACACTGTAGTGCTCTTATTGTGGGATTTCCACAATCAGGCGGCACCTTATTTGTGGATACTGACGCCAGCGACCATTGCTTTGGAGGCGTCCTATCGCAAGTCCAGGACGACCACGAGCGGTTCATGGCCTACTACAGCAAGACCCTGTCCAAGGCAGAGAAGAACTACTGCGTCACCCGACGAGTGTTACTGGCGGTAGTGAAGACCTTGAAGCACTTCCACAAGCACCTGTATGTTGTTCCATTCCATCTGAGGACTGACCACTCCGTCCTAACCTGGTTACTTAGATTTAGGAACCTGGAAAGCTAGACAGCCCGTTGGGTCCAGAGCCTGCAGGAGTACGACTTCACCTCTGAACATTGTACAGTGAGGAGCCACGGCAACACAGACGCCATATCCCGAAGACCCTGCGCAGAATAGTGCGGCCAGTGTACAAGAGTGGAAGAGAGGGAGCGTGCCGCAGGTGTCCGAGTGGTCACGACAGTGCCTACAGAAGACTGGTATACCCAGGTCTGAGGAGAGAGCAGCTGGCGGACGCAAACTTGGGTCCACTCTTGAGAGAAGTGCAGGCAGGGACAAGACCAACCTGGGAAGACATCACACTAAGGTGCGCCACATACAAGTCGTACTGGGCCCAATGGGACTCACTGAAGATCAGAGAGGGCGTGCTGTGCCGTGTATGGGAATCGCCACATGGGAACACGCAAAGAGAACAGTTGGTACTTCCCCGAAGTAGGTCCCGGAAGACTTGTAGGAAGTGCACGCTGGTACTTCAGGAGGACACCTGGGAACAAATCGGACCGTCGACAAACGCTGAAAGCGCTACTACTGGCTGAGGCTCCGAGCAGACGCTGAGAGATATCGCCGTCAATGTCACGTGTGCACGGCGAGTCGCGGCCCTCAGACTAGGAGCCGGGGTCGCATGCAGCAGTACTACGCCGTCGACCATTCCCAGTGTCCGATGAAGGCAACAAGTACCTGCTGGTGGTCGAGGACTAACACTCCAAGTGGTCGGAAGTGTGTACCATCTCGAACCAGGAGGTGAAGGCAATCACAGATTGCCTCGTGAAACAAGTGTTCTGCCGATTTGGTGTGCCGTTAGAGCTCCACAGCGACCAGGGCGCCAGTTTTGAATCCAACCCGATGAAGGGGACACTAGAAAGTCTTGGGCTGAACAAGACCCGCACGACACCCCTACATCTACAGTCGGAAGGCATGGTGGAACGATATATCAAGAGCTTAGGAGAACACCTGAGCAGGGTCGTGACCAGCCATCAGCTAGACTGAGACATCAAGGTACCACTGTTCTTGCTGGCCTACCGCTCGTCAACACACGATACCACTGGGATGACGCCAGCCAGCTTAATGTTTGGCCGAGAGTTACATGGCCTTTGGGAGCCTCGCTTTAGCAAAAGTGTCAGCAACTGAGTATGAGGAGAATCTGGTGTACCATCCCCACGAAATGCATGAGATGGTCAGTCAGAACATCCAAATGGCGAGCGATCTCATGAAGATCCGATACGAGAGGCAAGCCAACATCCAAGGGTTCCAGCTAGGTGACTTGATCTGGTTGTACCGCCCTACCCGGACCAAGGGACGCTGCCTAAATCTTCAACAACCGTAGCAAGGACCGTACCGGGTGGTGAAGAGGATTAATGACGTGGTCTACCGCATCCAGAAGGTGCCCCGAGGGAAGATTCTGGCCCGCTTACCATCGTCTGGCCGGCTTACGATGGTGCTGTTCAGGATGAACAGCCTTGAGGAGGGAGCAGTGTCGCGTCGACGCACATAAAATTGTTAGCGCGGAGCGATAACGCTGCTTGTTTACACAAAGGAACTGGTAAGGTATCACGCAGATAAAGGTCTGCCGAAACAAATAAACTGAGATAAATGGAAACGAGCAGCTGTTTCCATTACCTGTGCACAAAAGAACATTCAGCATGATAGTAATGAAAGTGGTTGTGACGTTAATTTTTTAGGTCATATTTATGTACGATTCAGATATTTTCACATATGCCATATGAGGCTTTCAAGTTCTCCAGTTAAGTGAACGTTCCGCAGGTATGCAAGCTGTGCTTTATAGTCTGAATGCTAAGTATCCAAAGTTATTTGCCATATTTTGAGATTCTAAAAGTGCTGTATTTGTTATAAATAGTTTATCATCAACCCATGGTATAACACAAGAAATTCGATCACCACACTTATTGCCAATAAACATGGACTTTTCCAGAAATTCATCTCACACTGGAATACAAGACATTGATTTGGATGATCTATCAGCTAAGGAAGGCACTAAATGACACCAGCCACACCACCTCAACAGTTAAACAGAAACTCTATCACAATAGTGGAAGGTATGATGGCTTGGCTCTACGAGAAGGAACTCGTTGACGTAATATCCAATTTTGTAACACATCTTTCCTGCAATTCCCTGTTGAAGAATCAGAACAGCGAACACGCAGCAGTCCTCTATGAAAGGACATAACGGTCAAGAAGATACACTCAAAATACCCACAATGCTTTCAATAAAAACGAAAAACTATAAATTACAAGTAACACTCAAACATTATGTACCTTAAACTGGATTAGTGTTTAAAAGCCTAATTTTATCAAATACAGATAACATTTCATTATTACTTACGAGAGCGGACCCAAAAGCAACCGGATTGTCATACAAAATTTACTGATGAACCTTTTTACAAAATTACTTCAGTCACATTCAAAATACTCTCCATGACATGCGATGCACTTGTCAATTCTGTTTTCCCACTGCTGGAAGCATGTTTGGAAATGTTCAAGTTTGATATTGTCCAGTGCCCTTTGGGAAGCTGTTTTTACCACCTCCACATCGTCATAAAGCTCCCCTTTTAGCATTTTTTTCATTCGTGGAAATAGGAAAAGGTTGCACGGGGCTGGATCCGGCGAATACGGAGCGTGGGGAACGATAGATCACCTCAGAGATGCCAAATAGTGGGTCACTCATAAGGTCGTGTGTGCTGGAGCGTTGTCGTGATGCAGAAACCAGTCACCTGATCGCCAAAGTTCCGGGAGTTTCGTCCTCACATCCTCTCGCACACGCCTTAAAACATCCAAGTAAAAGTGATGGTTAACATTGTGGCCAGGGGGTACGAATTCCCGATGCACAATTCCACGAACATAAAAAAGATAATGATCATCATCTTCACATTTGACCTCACATGCCTTGCCTTTTTTGGTATGGGAGAGCTGGGAGTCCTCCACTGGCTTGACGCTTGCTTGGTTTCTGAGCCATACCCGTAACACCAACTCTCATCCCCTGTAATGTCTTTGTTCAAGGAGTTTTGGGTTACGTGCAATCTCTGTTTTCAAGTCCTGACACACATTCATGCGGATGGTTTTGTGCTCCTGTGAGAGAAGTCGCGGAACAAATTTAGCAGTAACGTGTCTCATGTGGAAATTCTCTCTCAAAATTCGCTGGCACGAGCTCCACTTGATTCCTGTCGCTGCTGAAATTTAGTCGATCGTTTGGTGGTGATCCTCGTTGATCTTTCGGCGAATAATTTCAATGTTCTCCTCATTTCGCGATGTTGAAGGGCGTCCAGAACGAGCTTGGTCTTCAACACACATCTTACTACGTTCAAAGCGCCCAAACCACTCGAAAACCTGTGTGCAGCTCATAGCGTCCTACTGGAGAGCTTCCTGAAGCATTTCGTGTGTTTCCGTTGCAGTTTTTTTTAAGCAGGAAGCAAAATTTCACACACACTCTTTGTTCTTCTAAAGTTGTCACAACGACTTCGCAGAGGAAACCCGTCAACAGTCAGAGAAACACAATATCACACTTGCAAGTTCAGCTCTACACTGACTCCGTCTACACAGCTGTTTCATGAAGATCTCTACTAAAACCATCTAGCGTGAGAACCCTGCACTACGTCTACGAGAGGCAGCGCCCTGGGAGTCCCGTTTCTTTTGGGTCCTCCCTCGTGTTACAGCATCACATTGATACAAATTTTACTGTAATGGTCCTTAGTTGGTGATTTGTTAAATACGAGCTTACTCTCATTTGTTCAAATAGTTCTAATGTGATAATATGAGAAATACGCCAAAACAAATAGAAATTTATAAAATATGTATGTAAGTGTGACAAACTGATGTAATGTCAAGCTTGTTCATAAACAGGGAAGCAATTTTATATACAATGCCATCCATATAAACCTAAAACATTTCAATGGCCGTAATTTTTGAACCAATAATAGGACAATCGTGCAAATTTGGGAGAATATTTTGACATTTTACAATTAAAAGTCCAATCTGCAGAAATTCTAAATGTTCATTATTTCCGTCGAAATACACTCACAGTAGCACTATCACACCACATTCACAAGCTACCAAGGTAGATGACCACAACGGCGTTCTGATTACGTCTGTTTACAACATCAGCTCTCGTTACCACAACACTTTACAGCTGTTCACTTCTTTTAGGACTGACTCTTGGCGAGTTGTCGCTCCCTTAAAAACCTCATTAATAATTCTAGATATTTCCGGAATAAACAAGAAATCCAATGTTCTATACAACAATCAAAATATCACTATAATGTTCCATTCACCTCACCTGTCTGTGTCAGTGAGTCTTTTATCTGCTTATGCAAGCTCTTTAGCTCCGTGGAACACTATCTATCTGTTATCTATTTGCGCCGAAACCTTTATGCCCGTTGCCGCGACAATTGGTGTCAGGAAGTGGAACGTCGACAACGGAGGGGTCATTGGAAAGGATTTTACAGAAAATGGAAGAAATGAAGACGGCTAACGACACCACCGAGAAGATGGAACAAATGAAGACCGAATAAACAACGAAGACGGAAGCTGCAAATAGCAACTTGGCCACGACGATGACCGCGAAAATGACAGAATTAACCACTGAAATGAGAGCAGCGAGGGACAACCTGGCCACAGAAATGAAGGCCGAATTATCGGAAATGAAGGCTGCGAACCAAGCCCTCACCATAAAGTTTGAAGAACAGTTAACCGGCGTGAGGGATGACGTCATGAAGCTGGGTAAGCTCATGGGTCAAGTGGAAGAGCGCGTCGAAGACCTGCCGAGCCGCGTTAACGACCTGGAGGAAAAGTCCGACAGCAACACTAAGTCACAAAGTGTGATAATACACAACTTGGAGATTACATTACACTATTTACGTCTCAGAGATAAAATTGGATGTGTCCTCCACCAGCATCTATACTTGTTTGCACTCGTCTCACCATATTCTCTGAAGTTCTTCGGAGAGTATCCTCGCTAATATTACTTATGTCGGTTGGAATGGATCCCTTGAGAACATCAATTGTCCGTGGCCTATTCTTGTACACTCTATTTTAGATACGCCCAGAAGAAAAAATCCGGTGAGGTTAGGTCAGGAGATCTGGGCAGCCACAGATCTTTTCAGATTATTCGATTATTATAAAACGCGTTACAAGTTCCATGTTGTCATTACATGTATGGCACGTTCCTCCATCTTGCTGGAAATAACCTTCTCTCAACATGATATCATCCAGCTGCTCCACAGATGTATTGCAGATACCCATATGAATTTCAGTGTCTAGAGTCGTACTAAAGAAAATGGGACCAACGATCCTGGAAGCTGACAGCGCCACCATACTCCAACCTCTTCATCATGCAGTGGGGTTTTGTGGTTTACAGCAGGCCAATATCTGGTGTTTTGTCTGTTTAAGTAGCCTGACAGATGAAACCATGCCTCATCTGTAAACCTCGTTATGGAGAGATTGTCTAGAGAGGAATAAGAGTACCCTGTAAGCATCGACAGTAACTGATTCGTTTATCATAATCTGTTTCTTCCAGTTGTTGCACCATATGCACTCTGTAAGGTCGCAGCTCCATTACATGTTGCATATGAATACCCTGATTCCTGGCTCAATCGACGCAACCATTTGTTACGAGAATTCAATATCGTTCTGTGAACATCTGTAGCAGTCTCTGCATTCAATGGCGGTCTATATTTTCCACTCTCACTAATGAGTATACCAGTTAACTCTAGCTTTCTTACGAGCCAGAGAATTGCTGGCTTTGTCGGAACATCGCGTACATTAAGTTCTCTTCAAAATTCCTGTTGTGTTATAACCAAGGAATTTGACTTCCAATATGTTTTGAAAATGTAAAAATGCAATTGTCAGTGTTTTGTTCAGGTTTATATGGATCGCACTGCAATACAAAAGCTTATTAATGAAATGATGAGAAGTAGTTCCTATAACGCTATGACAAACATCGGAAGAAGAACATAGCACCTCTACCAATATGGCTATGCGCCTGATGGGAATGAAGGTAAAGTGGGAGGATGCCGGAGGTATTAATAATGGAAACTCAGAATAAACGCAACACCCAAGAGCCGGGCCCATAAAAATAACAGACTATATCTAACTAAAAGGGCAAAAATATTGCGTTCCGCTCCATCTGGGATTACACATCTTTAGGACACCTACGATATGGATTCCCCGATTAGGAGGGCAGTAGTATGCAGAACTCTATATATCCACCATACACGCCAAAACATCCACCAACGCTTGGAAGATGAAGCAAACCAACTAGGATGAAAGGAGACGTAAACTGAGAAATAAGGAGAAATCGATGAAATTTTCCATATCCGTACTCATAGAGCGACCTGGAGAAACACCCTAACTCTCCCACACATTCGAACCCACGGCCTGCAGGATGTGGATCATAGACGCTTTATCCTCGGCTTTCTTCGCATTTTTTTCTTCTATTGCTAAATGCTGTTTAAGTCCTGTGGCACTCAGCGTCCCATTTTATGTTGAGCTGAAAGAGCATTTGCTTTTGATCAGAGGCCTTTTTATTATGGGGGGACAGAAGTGCTGTTTTAGTCACTTCGTGAAAAAAAGGGAATTTTCGTTTCCTGTTGCAAAGTATGCACCATAATTTTAATTTACTTGTTTACAAAGTTGCATACCCGTAGGGCAAACCATCACCTGTTTTGGACGCCATTTCTAAAACTCCATGCTGGTTAAATGCCTCTCCATGCTTTAAATGGCACGGCCACATGCTTAAATACAGAGAACTTATGAACGGTTTGATTTTAAAATACGCGTTAAAATAGTATTAAGCCACCGTAGCCTATTTAAAAAGCTTTTATATAGATCCCCTAGATGGCAGTGATTTTTCCGGATGTTTCCTTGATATACTTCCTGTGTAATGGCGCGAAATGTTTGTGTTTTCTTTGGTTGTTGCAGTGTTTTAGAAGGGATACTGGGCGTTTAAAGTTATAATTGTTAGGTTTTCTTCTCTATGTATTATATTTATTATAGTCAAGTGTCCATTTGTGTCTAAAATTACACCGTAAGCTGTGATAGAAGTTTATTTCAGTAAACCTACCAGAACAATTATGTATTGTGAAATTAAAGAGGTTAGGGTAACTATAATCATTTATATGGTACTACATTATTTTACTGTTTTAGAATACCAAAGGTAAATATTAGTAGAGCCGGTTTGTGTAAATTAATAAATAAGAGCAGAAGGGGGAACACAGATACTTCAGTTGCAGTAAATCAGGAAACAACTGAGTCTCTAGCAATGTAAAAGAAAAAACATAAACCTTTCTAAATTGGAGGTGGGATGCAGTACCTATGTAGCAGAGGAGGATGTAGGTGACAGCAGATATATTATTTTAGATTTTGGACAGTTGAAAGAATTGATAATAGTTTTAGCATGCCCACATTGTTTTCACAAACTCTGAACTGGGAGACGCTTCACCGGTTTGCTTCTCAATTAGAAGTGGAATGTGAAAATAGACCACTATTTCAGTAAATACATCTAAAATCTAAGGCTCAAGAGGCTACTAGGAGGAAAGAAGATGTCAGTTACAGTGTTGGAGCTTTCTGATGTAAAGAAATAAGATATTTTTCATGTAAACTGCTTGCTAAGCTTTAAAGCCATTTTGCTCAAGCTCAGTTTTTTGTTATTTTACCATATTCAAACTCTATCTTCTCCCACAATGCTACAGATATAGCTCTGAAAATTGTATACAATACACTTCATAAGCTGTACAACAAAGTGATGTGCAACAAACTACATACGCCTTGGTCCCGTAACACCAGGATCTCTTTGGACATGGAGAACGAGGAGTTAGAGCAAACTCAATGCCATGCACACCGATACTCCGCTCGGTTATGTAGTGTCACATATTTTGCCTGTTAATTGCTGTTCAAAACATAATTGTTACTTTGTATCTATATCTGGGGTAAAATGTCAGGGTTAAAAGTTCTATAGAAGTTCATCACCTTGAATGTGGAAGGCCATTATGCAAGCCTGCATGCCTATTAGAGTAGCTAGAAAATAAGAATAAGCATGCATTGAGTCAATATGGTTATCGTATTGCCTTGGTGTTGCCAGGTCCACGGCTAGTGGGCGACAGCGATAGAAATTGGCTTTGTCTCACTGAATCCACCTAGCATGTATCACAGAGATGCTGAGACAGAGATACATTCCTGACAGAGATGTTCGCATAATATTTCAGCATTTAGAGACTCAAGGGTATCTAGCTGGGCAGATCCCCACAGAGAGAAGGCTGACCCCCCTCTAAAGACGAGGGAGCTACCGACGTGTCTCAAAAGGGCGCCCGGCGCACTTTGTGGGGCTTTCCATAGGGCAAGACCTAGAGACTAACAAGCCTCCCCATCTGGTCCTGTGCGCAAGGGACAGGATGGAAGTGGATACCCCACTTACGCGCGCTAACTGCAAAATGGGAAAGCTACCGATATGACCTTGGTGGGGCTGTCTGATGATCTAGCACACCTTTTAATAGCTATACAGACTAGTACGTGGGAATATTATGGCTTCCCTCAACTCCGTCCGGAGACGTACCCGATCTCCCACGGGTATCGGAAACCACTGCCCCCTCGAGCCCAATCCAATCCGAACAACTCCAAATCAGGGAGGGGCTCGAATGTTGGGTCGGAGATTCCTCTAGTAACGTCGGAGGTACCACGAGTGCTAGGGGTCCGCAGCGCCCGCACCACGGCAACTGAAGGGGACGGACCCCCTCCCCTACGGGATAATATTTCAGCACGTGTGTGAGAACATATACAATGATTACAGCACAATCTGAACCTTAAAACCTTGAACTGGAGAACAGTTCACTCACACAGCTATCGTTCATAGGCACAGAAAACAAAATTATTCAAATTAGATGCGTTCTACGAAAGAAAGTGTTTGCTGCAGTGAAACAAAATAGTTACATTTCCACGATTTGTGTATATACCTTCTATTTTAATGATGCTATATTTCTATACTACCTGTAATGAACTTGACCAATTTTTGTTTCACTAAAGCACTTAATAAGAACGGTAGATATGAATGTGTATTCATGAAGCAGTTTACACCATGAATCACCTGTACTAATGTTATGCATCTTGCGCAGAAACTATAGTGTTGCAGCAACAACGTCGCTTCTTTCAAGCAGAAATTTGCGACCATCATTGGTTCTCCTATATTTGAACCCAAGAGATTTCTGAATATTTTGCATACAAGATACAGAATCCGTATATTCCTTTCCCCGTTATTAAATTAGTCAGCCTTTTGGCTGTTGGACATTCACCATTCCATTATACATCATAAATTGTCCTACGTAGAGCACACTTTTGAAAATTGTCTATTTTGGTAGCACTCATTTTAGCTGCCCGATGTTTCCCTGGAGTTCTAAATATAGAAAATTCTCCTAATTTGCTAAACTGTTTGCCTGCTTTAACAATGTTTGTCACAGAATGAGCACTCACGTGACAAGTTTGTAACATTAATCTGAGCGAAACTTGTATTTTCAAAAATGTCTTTAAGTGACATCTGTTTGAAAAAGGAATGCACATTAACAAGAACATTTCTAGCCTGTTTATGTAAAAACAGATGTGCTACAAACATGGGATTTGGACAGTAATCCTCAGAAAAATAGCTGTGTAGCATGGGAAAAACAAAATAATTCTGTAATTAGTATCTTTAGAGCGCGCAAAGAAATTAGCCTATGGTTCGGCAAAGCGAGCCAGTATGCATGCTTCACTGTACAACGTCGCACGCACAGCATTGGTTAGTAGCTATAAAACAGCCATGCCTAGCGCCGCCTTATGTTCATTCCTATTTTTAGATACCTTAGTACACGTAGTAGAACTTCAATCTGAAACTAGTCGGGATCTGCTGTTAACTTTGTGGTGACCCCTAATCAGCCACATTCAGCTCACATCTGGGGTGCTCCGCAAGGGACTGAGGTACAAAAAATCCACAATTCCGCAACAAGTCTTAACATAACACAGCTCAGCAACGTGAAGTTTATCACCTAACAACTTGTAGCTAAGAAGTTTTAGAATCATTTTACTCTTGCTTACTGTCGGTGCATTGTTTATTTTGAAAATATTCTTATGCAGATTGCAGTTTGAGTTTTATTATTATATCCCATATGTTACTAAATTGTATACCAAAATAAACATTTGCCATTAGTTCGCATTCCACTCAATATACTAAATAAGTTTTGTTTACTTGGGTAGCTGGAATTCTTCCATACCTTAACAAATACTGGTATGTGGTTTTGCATATACAGGTTAAACAATAATGCAATAATACTTGTTTTACGAATACGTTTAAAATAACATTTCTCATTTCTCCTTCAACATAGTACAAATAAGCTGCAATTATTCATTGCACTGATTTGCATTAAAGCAAAGGAATAACGTTTCTGTTCCCCCCTATTCCTGTGCTGCTTGCAAATTGGTCATGGAACTATTTCGGCTAAGGCTGAAAGTGAGATTTAACTAAAATGTAATAGTAATTACCACTTACAGATTTTCCTGCCTATTAACATGTTGTAGTGCTCCATATGATGTGTTCTTGCGCGGAATTGGTTTGATAAAAGATCGTGCATTTTTAAAGTTCTCGTATGTTCCTTTGTGTTTCAGTCTCCATTATAACGGATACTCCTTGTACTGAAGGTCGGGGTAGCTGCCACCTTGGCCACCTACATACTCAATGGTGCCGTTAGCGCCTCGCGGATAGTTTTGTAATCGCCGAGCATTAGGTGCTGACGAATCTCCATGTCTCGGACCCCGTGGACAAAGGTGTAGGCAGCCTCTCGGGATACGAACTATGGTGGGAGGTCGACTAAGGCGTTACTCGCCAGCTGTTTGATTGCCAGGGCGAACTCCTGCAGCGTTTCCCCTGTCTGCTGTGACCTTGACTTTAGCTGGCTGCGTTACGCTGCGGCTAAGCGGTGGTTTCCAAAATGGTTCTCCAGGGCCTCCCAGATGTCCTTGGACGCCACTGCTGTCTAGACCACGTTCAGGACTTCTGCGGCCCGTCCCTGGAGGCTGCCTATTAGCTGTGCGTCCTCTTCCTCTGGTGATCATTTGCTGTGCTTGACCACTGAGTCGAATTGATGGCGGAACACTTCGAACGTTGACGTGCCGTCGTACTTCGGTGGTTTGACGCTCGCCGATATTGTGTCACGTCGTCCTTTAAATCCTTCTTCCTTCTGCCGACGATGTCCTGCACCATGGTGTTCAGGGACTTAGTGTTGGTATCGGCCTTTCCCTCTCGGCTGTTAACGCGGCACGCCGGATCTTCAAGGGATTTGGTGTTATTCTCGGCTTTTCCCTCTAGGTCATTAAAGTGGTTCGCCAGGTCTTCGAGGGATTTGGTGTTATTGTCGGCTTTTTCCTCTAGGTCGTTAATGCGCTCGTCCACTTGACTCATCCGCTTGCCAAGCTCCGCGACGTCATCCCTCACGGCGGTCAACCGCTCCTCAAATTTTTCGGCGAGGGCCTCGTTCGTAGCCTTCATTTCAGATACTTCGGTTTTCATTTTCGCGGTCAGATTGTGAGTTGTCGTCTCCAACTTTGACGCCAGGCTGCTAATTGCCGCCTCCGTCTTCGTTGATAATTTGGCCTTCATTTCTTCCATCTTCTCGGTGATGTCGTTAGCCGTCCTCATTTCTGTTAGTACCTCGGCCAGGCTATTATCTGCCACTTTCATTTCCAAAGCCAGTTCGGCCTTCATTTCCATCACATTCTCGGTGATGTTGTCTTTAGCTGCCTTCATTTCTTCCATTTTCTGTAAAATCAGTCCAATGCCGCGTCCATTGTTCCAATGTTCCACTCTTGACACAAATTATGACTTTTTGGGATCGTAGAATTAAAAGTCCAATTAACAGAGATTCAAAATGTTCTTTATTTCCGTAGAAATATACCGTTCAATTCTCATGTAACAGAATTACGTCACATACACAATTACAATCTACCAAGGTCGTTGACCATAACAAAGAGCTCACTTTCCAAACACACTAGTTTCAATTACAACTCTCGTTGCGCCTGTGTTTAAGACTACAACTCAGTTTACGACTGTGTTTATGACTACTTTACAACTGTCTGATAAACTAGCCACTGCTTCTTTGTATACCCGACCATTTATTATTCTAGATTGTTCTATAATAGACAAGAAATGAAATGTTCTCTCACTAGATTAAACACGAACGTTCCAGACTTCTAACTTTATCTGTTTTGACATGCCTTTTATCTCCGCGCTATGTTTATCTGCTTAGGCAAACTCTGTATCTCCACCCGGCACTATCTGTCTCTTATCGCTCCGCGCCGCGCTATCGCAAATAATGGATTCGTGACAGTATCAAGTACATACTGAGATCTGTAATCGACAGCCGTAGTATTTATGGGAACATTCAGTGTGTATCTTGAGCAGTAAACCTGACATTAGTATTATTCAAGTTATTATTAAATAGAAGTTAATTGTTCTTTCACACTAGCCGCTTGCAGGACGATCTATGAAACGCTAGAGCCAGACTGAAAAATTCAATGCCATAGCCGGGATTTGAACCACTGATCTTCTGGTTGCCGTCCAGGCGCTCTAACCCTTGAGCTACTATGGCCAACGTGCCGACATTACATTAAATTCTCCAACTTACTCGTGTTTTTCCCGGTAAACCACTAGCTCTCATAAACACACGTGCCGATATGACATTAAATTCTTCACGAGCCAGTTGTAGAATTTAATGTCATGTAGCAACGTTGGCCATAGTAGCTCAAGGGCTAGAGCGGCTGGACGGCAACCAGAAGATCAGTGGTTCAAATGCCGGCTATATCATTGAATTTTTCAGTCTGACTCTATCTTTCCATACGAAATCAATTTTCATAGCCAACATATGGCGACCACATTAACAGATTTTGGCTATCTCTTTATATTCTCTTTCATCTACAAGGAATCAGCCATAATAAAATTTCTGCGAAAGTTTTCATCGCTTAAAATAAATTAGCTTCTGTAAAGAATGATTTGTGCAAGAATAGAACAGGTCATGAGAGTGCAACAGAGCAAAGTTTTCCTCCGTTTTGATTTTGGATAGACGTGAAACCCTAAAGACGAAATCCTGCATAATGTACAGCTTTTAAACCTGTGATTATTGCCATTTGAATCTATACAACAAAATAATATGGCTTTTTTTAACGTCCGCCCCAACGTTCATTCACGGACGGTGAATGAATTGGCTGAAATGATGCTCAAAAGAGTCCAGGGTCCATGGAGCTTGGAGTTACCTGACATTCGTCTTTCAGGATAAGGGAAAACTCCGGAGAAAACCTTATCTAGGTAACTCACCCTAACCGAGATTCGAACTCGGGACCTCTTGAACGTGAGGAAGACATACTACCATCTACGCTTCCGAGGCGGGCAAAATAATATGGCTAGTTCTGTAAACTGTTGCCTCAGTTGTCTTAAAGTAAAGGGCGTTTTCTTTTTTCCTGTTAAAAATGAACATTTTAGAAACCCTTAAGGAATTTTATATTCTACACTTTTCTCTGAGGTGGTGGTTGTACAGAATGAGACCGTACCATCCCTGCTCCTTTTTGCACATCTGTAGCCGCATATAACTTCTCTGCCTTTTTACTTTGAGTTTTTCTCTCTAATCAACGTACGAAGTGCGAAGTTCTATCTTGTACAAAGAGGCATTACAAGCAATTTCCCACTAGGATGCTGAATACATTCTGTCTTCATATGGAGAAACCTTCGCTAACATGTAAAATGTGAGAGGAAGGAACGTACCTAAGGGCGCAGTCTTACAAATGCTCCCACATACTTTATCACAGTTGAGAACGACTCTGAGACTATAGAAAGGTTAACTCAGATTTAATTTTCGTTGGATTTGCATTTGTGGAATTGGGGTAAAGGAATCGCACACCTCTCATGTACAAAATGCGAGCGGAGGTAGAATACGGGGTTAAAGAGCAAAGCACCTGATCGATAACAGTGAAGAGGATAGAAAGTGGACAAACGTTCAGAGTCGATACCTCATCGAACAGTTGCGAAGTGCTCCAAAGTACGCTAGATAAACGAGGTAACAGAGACGGCAGTATCTATTCGGTGTGAGGACCGGACTTTTAGTAGCTACGGGGAATCCCACTCTTTGTTGACAGAGAGTGATAGAAACTGTAACGTGTCTCACGCTTAGAAGACAGTACAATCGCAACTTGGAACACGGCAGTGACCGGTCTGTCGGTTTCATATGGTATTGTAAATGAAACATAATTAATACAGAACTATTTGGATTGCTATTAAAATCTTTTTTATGAGATTCAGTTTCCAAGTGCAAAAGTTTTAATTTTAGCTCCTCCTTTTACTTGTTACTTTAGTAGTTCAAAACCCGAATTTGCAGACAAAAATATATATTACAACATACCAAATGTCGGTTACGTTTATGCTTCTTCTCTGTCATCTGATTAGGGTGCAATTCCTTCCATTTTGTTGTCCATTAGCCTAAACGACATATCTGTTATCTTCCGTTTATAATTAGTATACACTTGTTACACATTCTTTCACATTGGAATCCCAAATCGTGTAGGAACCGACTCAAAGTACACCTTCAGAAATTAGGGAGGGCTAGGTAGGCATTCTACTAAAACTAAAATCTTGTCAAGGGCAATGAAATATTTATACAGAATCACTAACTTGGAAGATGGCAATATTATTAACGAATGTTTTTTTATATTCAAAATAGAAGTAACTGGGCTGGCTCTTAGGCACATAAAATGAATGACGTGTTGAAGCAGATAGGTATGGGTCGTTCTTGGATAAATGCAGAGTATGGGTATAGAGGCTTCTGGAAAGAAGTTAAGCTAAGATTAGGAGATATTGGCAGACAAGACATTTTTGCCAATACAAGTGACAAAAGCTCACTGAGGTTATATAGAGAAATAGAAACAACCTTGGGGAGGGAAGGATATACAGATATATGTAGTAAGTTAGGGCGAGAAGGTTTTGCTTTGGCGAGAACAGGAGTGAGAAACTTGAAAAGTATAGGTCAAGAGAGGGACCTAGGAAATGTCCATTGTGTGGAGAAGATAATGCAGATTTCCATTGTATATTAAATTGTAGTCAAACAAAGATATGGAAAGAGCAGGCTTGGCTACGTAAATGGGACAATTTGGGAGGGGGTGAAGTAATAATTAGAAAAATTCTGTAAGTAAAAGGGGAAAAGAACAGAAGAAATATAGGGAATTATTTAGGAAAATTTAAAGAGAGGTGGCTAAGAAAAATTAAGAGAAAGATGTAGAGTGGAATAGGTAAAATGGCAAAATCTCCAAAAAGGAGTAGAGGGCCTCCAATACACAAAAACCTAGGGTTAGGTGTATGGGAACCAAATTACTATTCAATGGCAAGCAACATGGTAGGACTTTGAAGATTTAGGAATATATGGCATTTTTCAGTATGGATTTTACGGGTGTAACCTTGATTTTGTATGTCCATTTGATGACGTAAAAGGAAAGATGAGAAATAAATTACAAATTACAAGGTGGGGTCGTCATCACTGCTTACTCTTGCCAAAACTAGATTCAGATGTTTTCAAGCAGCAAAAAACAATACGCCGCACTCCGCTTTGCATATTCCATCATACTGCGTTAACCTAGCGCTCTTTTGTTTCCTCGCCCTTCTTTATGGGGTTCGTAGAGAATCTTTTATTCGTTTCTTTTTTATTCTATATAGTAATGTTTCTGAACACCCGGTAGCGTTGGCTATTTTTTACATTGCCTTACTAGTATTAATTTTACTTGAAAAATAACATAAGACATTCAATACTAATGTGGGGCCCTTACTTCTTAGCTTACCAATATTTCGTTTCTTTTTAGCTTTCCCTTACATAAATAAATACATAAGTATTTACAAAATTGTTAAATATCTTCACACAACACTTCACAATCTTTCACACACTGCCAACTTAGTCATACGAGTTCTTCTTGTAAACGTGTGCACTTTTACTGCATTGCATTGCCTGCCTTCCATGTCACCGTTTCTTTGAACATATGTCTTTTGTTTATTTGACACATGCGACGAATGCAAGAAGAAGATAATTGCAGTTTCTTTTAAAAATTTCCTTCAACCCTCCTTTACATTTCTCTCACTTTAACTCCCGATGTAAACCTAATAACAAAAAATTTTCTCACTGCCTACATCTTCTAGTGCATATATATAAACATTTTCAGAATTACTTAATGTAAAATATTATAACACTCTTCTGATTTGAGATAGAGAATTAAAACTTCGCAGGTATGTGCACAGTAGTGTTCCGTACCTAAGAGAACATTATATCATTATAACGGTAAGCTTTATAGTTACTGCATGATGAACATACAAATAGCAAATATCGGACTTTTGG
This sequence comes from Mantis religiosa, assembly GCA_030765055.1. Taxonomy (NCBI): domain Eukaryota; kingdom Metazoa; phylum Arthropoda; class Insecta; order Mantodea; family Mantidae; genus Mantis; species Mantis religiosa. The sequence goes on along the minus strand of CM060959.1, from coordinate 142,841,534 downwards.
ACCCATAGAAACACAAGATAACTATGGACCATTAGCACTCGTGGTACCTCTGACATTAGCAGAGGAACCTCGGGCCGTACATTCGAGAACCTGCCTGAATGGGAGTTGTTCGGATTGGGTTGGACTCATGCGGGCAGTGTGTTCCCGAAACCCGCGGGAAATCGGGTACCTCAGGCCAGGCTTCGACCGCCCGGAGGGGGTAGAGGGTTGCCTAAAATGTCCCGGGCACTAGCCTACAGAGCTAGTAGAATGCGTGCTAAATCACCAGGCGGCTCCACCGAGATTTTTCGGTAGTCTTCCCTGTGGGGTTGACGCGCGTAAGTGGGTATCCACTTTCATCCGTCTTGACGTTGTTGTCGATGGGGGAGAGGGGTGTTTTTTAGACTCCGGGTATTGCCCCACGGAAAGACCCGCGAAGTTATCCATCGTTCCCGGGTAACAGAGGCCGGGGACTTCGGAGTTTCGGGTAGACCTCACTGAACTTTTGTCTTTTAAGGTTGAGTCAAGCTATAGGAGGCATGAAAGCACAGCGTGAGACTTCAGTTTTAACTCCTAGGAAGCAGTTCCTACAGCTCGCTCCCCTTGCAGACTTAAACATCAGTCAGTAGTGGTAGTCAGAAAAACTGTCCCGATATCAAGGGCCAAAGTTTAAGGCACATCCCCCACCCCACGCAAAAAAAAAAAATCAATTTTCCATTCATTTTCTCTGAAACAGTCGAGCAATGTAAGGGAAAGGAAAAGAAATAAAGACGTATAAGAACTTCCGGGAATGTAGTTAACCTTCTCAGATATCACCTATGATACTAGGAATCTCCAGAATAAACCATAGGTTATGGTTCATACGGGGAGCGAATCCAGTACCTCCCTAGTGAGAGTTGCATTGATTGTCTGCTAGCCCATCTCACTTGGTTACTCTTAATGAAGCAAAATGTACATAAATTCTAAAATTAGACGACACGAAGAATGATAAACTTAGAGCATATTGAATTTGATGCATTTTAAATTTTCAAGAATAAACGAAAAATGAAACAACTCTATGAAGGAACATGTTGTATAGATTAATACTTTAATTCAATTAATTAATCAATTTCATTAAATTAAAACTCAAACCGTAATTTGTAAACATAGAATTTGAAACATTTAGAAACAAAATGGAATCAGTAAGTATAATGTTCAGGTTATTAGTAATATGTTTGCTGCGAAATTAGTTTTCTCCTGTAATTTTTTAACATTGATTTGTAAAATAATGCATATTGTCAGAAGCAGCTGTATTAATTAATACTAATAATAGTTGAGGTTACTTCAGTAGTACGTGTGACGTCACTCCCCCACTCCATGACTTGTTGGTTAAAAGTTTGTATAAGCCAGTTGCTCGCTCTTTCTTTTGGCTCGGATAGATGCATTTGTAGGCAACTTCTTGAGGTCAGGTAAATGGCCGCTATGGTCACCTTTGTAATCTGCTTATTTATAGTAAATATCCTTATTAAGTGAATTCTACATTTAATTAGCATTACCACAACTTTGTATAAATGCAGCAGAACAGAAAATCCTAACCTCTCGTAAAGCATGCATTTCCTACCCTGTGTAATTCCCCCCGTTCGATCTGGCCATGTGCCCCTTAGCTTTTACAATCCATGGTTAGGTCGTCATAATATAGAACTGGTTTTAATTTCTAATAAGCGCTTTGGACTATAATATGATGATGCAGAGTTTTGTTTATGCTTGGAACCAGAATAGGGTTTAATTTTGCTGTTTTGTCTTCCAATAACATTAGAGATCTTTAAATAATATGAATATAAGCAGATTTTACTGGGAGATCTAGGGCATCAGAGAGTGTCGTTGTTATACTTTTCTGTAAAGTGTGTATGTGCAACACCATCAGAAGAATAAGTAAGTAAAAGGCGTTCTTAGGTATTTTAATTCATTCAATTGAAGGGCTCGGGAGTAAATAATAGTAAGGTGACTGTAATTCGTTTATGAGTAAACCGTTTGGTGGTTTGCCAAGAAATGGTAGCAGCATGCAATGTCAGAGTTTTTACTCCTGCTGGATTTCTCTTGTCTCTGGCATGAAAACAGTATTAAGGGACAACAAAATGTCTGACGGTAATAAAGCTTTGTGTCTTGATTCTTAGAAACAAGAGCAATTAATGAGCTGCTAAGTAGGTTCTGTGAAAGAGGTACAAAACTCCATGAGAGATCCGACTTTGCCCCAGATAAAAATGACTTGCTCCATTTACCCGAAAGTAACGATTCTGTCGCGAACCGTATCTACGATCACGTGGCTTGTTTACACAAAAGAAACTAATAGGAGGGCAGGGTGAAAACCAAGAGCCCACGTACAAAGATAACAGGCAGATAAGGGTCTGCTGAAACAGAGATAAATGGAAATTTCTAGTTACTTCTGGACTGATAAAGACCGTTTGCGTTCTGCTTTATTTGCGAATCATCTAGAAATTATCTGTGAAGTATTTAAAGAGGCGACGATTGGCCAAGAGGGAGTAGCGAGTTGTGAACAGTGTTGTGAAATGAGAGACAGTCAGCTGTGTTGTTGTAACGAGAGCAAATGATGTAATCTGCTGTCACTGTTTGTTATTGTGATTGACCTTGGTAGATTGATGGTGTATGTAACATAATGCTGCTGTAATCTATAAGAGTATTTCTACGAAAATAAAGGAGATTTTTAATTTCTGCCACTCGGCCTTTTAATTCTACGAACCCACAAAGTCACAATATGGTTGACATCTTATTTCATGTTAATAATTTTAACTCATGTACGTTAACATTGTTTACTTGCCAGAGCATTATATCTATATTTACAGTGTTAAATGTTATACGATAATCCTATTTGCTTCCTAGTATGTAAGATATAGGAAATTTAGTAATGGTTTCAGGCCTTTGAGTGTTTTAACTCTTACAGGTACCAGTTTCTGTTAATATTTACACTTCTTTCTGCTTTTCTAGTACAAACATCAACGTTATCGCAATGATTCGACAAGAATTACACCTCCAAATCAACAGGATGATTATGATGATGATGATTATGATGAGCTTATTGAAAAGAAAGTAAGAGTAAAGTACCAACTCTTTTTATACTTGGCTCCAAAAGAAAGATACTCAGAAGCACTGCCAATATACCCAAATAAACTAAATGACATACGAGGGTGGGTCAAAAAGCAATTCCTCCTATGTTTTCTCCTTTAATTGCCAAGAAAATTGAATCCAATTTACATAGTTTGAAAACTACAACATTGACGATTAATTTGTCAATGTTAATTATAATCTCCTTCCTTTTCCGCAGTTTTGTTCCACCTTTTAACTAGGGCATGTACTCCAGTGTGGTAAAACACACGGTCTTGTTTCCTAAGCCATTGACGCACGGACGTTTTCACAGCCTCCTCATCTTCAAAATGAATCCCACGATGAGCTTCCTTTAGTGACCCGAACAGATGGAAGTCTGATGGTGCCAGGTCAGGGCTGTATGGGGGTGAGGTAAGACTTGCCATCCCAATTTCTCAATTTCTGCAGTGGTGTAACGTCTGGTGTGTGATCGTGCATTTTCATGCAAAATAAGTTTTTGTTCGGCGAACTCGGCGAAAACGTGCTTTCAGCTTTTTGAGAGTTCTGACGTATTGGAAAGAATTTATTGTGCAACCCTGCTCCAAAAATTCAATCATAAGCACGCTCTCTGCATCCCACAACACTGTAGCCATAACCTTCCCTGCCGACCGCTGAGTTTTGAATTATTTTTCTTTTTTTTTTTTCAGTGACGATGTGATATGTCATTCCATTGACTGCCTCTTTGATTCAGGTTCAAGAAAATGAACCCACGTTTCTTCTCCAGTAACAATTTTTTTCCAGAAACTCCTCTCCCTACAAATTGAAGCGCTGCAAGTGTTCGGAGGCTATTGTTTTCCTTGTTTCTTAGTTTTGGGTGGTTAACATTCTTGGTATCCAACGTGAACCAACTTTTGAGCAACCCAGTTGTTGAATAATCGTCATCACACTGCCTTTACTGAGGGAGGTAATGCGACAAAATCATCTGTTATTACCCGGCGATCACCACGCATGTCATCGACTGGCTGAATGTTGCATGGAGTTACTGCAGTCACCGACCTGCCGCTTTGCTTTTCATCTGCCAATGGTGTTTGCCCTTCAATGATGAACCCATCGTCTAACAGTGCTGTCATCCACCGTTGCATCACCATACACATTGTTTAGCCTTTCGTGAATGCGAATTGGCGTTTCACCTTCCGCAGTCAAAAATTCAATCAAAGAATGCTGTCTAATACGAATATCGATGTCAGCCATTTTGCAAGAGAATGCAGTGCTGCCACCTGTTGACTTAGCAAGTGACTACTTCAGGGGATTAGGGAAAAAGGTTTGAGGAATTGCGCCAAATTCAAAGTTTTCACATAATTTACTTATTTAAGAAAAAAAAACAGGAGGCATTACTTTTTTTCCCACCCTCGTACTTTCTAGTTTGATATAGATTCCACCAATATACCATGCCTGGTACAACACCCTTAAATCTACAAGAAGTAGTGAACTTGGTCAAAATGAAGATGAGTAATGTATGATGATGAGAAATGTGTCTTAATTTAATATAAACAGTGTTAAGTAACCCTCTTATTTGATGTAAGCAATGTTAGGTACAACTGCACAATAACGCAAAACGTTAATTTTTAGTCAAAATACAGTCATATAATTCTTAAATTGGAAACGGAAATTCCTTAAACATAACTTCCTGGGAAAGCATGTTTGTTTCCTATGTATACTTAACAATATAAGTAAATGATTTTTCTAAACTTTCAGCTATTTTTTTCTCTAAATATGCTACAAGTACCTTACCATTGCCGAGCCCTTCATTTCATTTAATTATTCAACTTCCATTTAATTGCATTATCTGATATATTATTTGAGGAAGACGTATGAGATTTTCCATAGTAATTTCTTTATTTACTCAGCTAAATGGCTTTATAATTTAGAGAACTTACAAAATTCAGTCCTTTTGTCCAGTGCATTTAGCTGACGCGAAATATACAGAGGTGTATCAGAGAAGACTTTGTTTATACTCAATCCATTGTTCAGTGTTATGTATTCATATGTAAGTAACGTAAAACTGTAAAACACGTCACGTTAAAAGGTAAACAGAGACCAGAGCTCCTGCTTGCCAACATGTGTCTTTGACAAAGTTGAGAGCATCTCGAAGTATAAACGCTGCATATCCCTTACAGAGCGTCTCCGGGAGGGTGTGGTGAGATTAGAGAATGCTGTGGCTGGTCGAAACTGAGCAGAAACCAACGCACATGCCAGAATCGCAAGAACTAAGGCTGTCCCTCGCAGTTAGAGTCTGTCCAGTTAACGCGAGTGCAGTTTGCCCCTCAAAGGAAACTCACCCTACCGCCCACTAATGACCATCATAAGTCTATCTCCACACTTCAGAAATGGAATACTGTCATTGAGGACCAATAGCAACCCTGATTTTCTCGAAGTGACAGTCGCATGTCTGCTCCACGTGGAGTTGCCGAAGTTCCAACTCCCAGTTGATCTGTTTCATTACGTGCAGAAATTCGTAGTGTGTCACGATGTGGAGACCGTCGGAGTCAAATGCAGTGCTAAATGAAGAATTAGATAACTTTCAGTCAAGTGAAAATAATCAAAATGATGACAATAGTGTGAATAACTGGGCCGAGTTATATTACTGGAAAGGACTCAAAAAACAGAGCTATAAACGGGAACTGTTTATAAGCAAATTCAAGCGCTTGTTTTGAACATATATAAATATGTGCTGACAAATAATCTTGGTAAGGGGTCGTGCAAGGAACCTGATGATAAATTCTGGGTATTCACAGAAATACAGTAAGAAATATTGGGACGACAGGAATACCAAAGACGCTGATCAAGTGTAGAAACAAAAGAAAACGTTTCTCTAAAGTAGATAATTTCACATGCGACTTAATTGGTCGTGAAATTTATAGATTCTATGCAAAAGGGAGAGCGCCCACCTTAAACGAATTGGTTGCACATTTGCAAGAAATTTGTGATTTTCCTTATGGGCATTGCACTTTGCGCGCTCTCTTAATGAGCTGGGTTTTAAATACCGTACTTTGAATAAGATAAGGGTTATTATGGAATCTCGTAGAATTGTAGCATGGCGATATATTTACTTGTCAAAACTAAGGAAGTTTCGCAGTAAGTATATATATATATATATATATATATATATATATATATATATATATATATATATATATCCCCGTAGCGGAGGGGATCCGTCCCTTTCAGCTGCCGTGGTGGGGGCACTGCGGACCCTTAGCGCTCGTGGTACCTCTGACGTTACTAGAGGAACCACGGGCCGAACTGCCGAGCCCCTCCCTGATTGGGAGTTCTTCGGATTGGGTTGGACTCGAGGGGGCAGTGATTGCCGATACCCGTGGGAGATCGGGTACGTCTCCAGAAGGGGTTGCGGTAAGCCATAATATTCCCGCGTACTAGCCAGCATAGCTAGTAGAAGGTGTGCTAGAGCACCAGGCGGCTCCACCGAGGTCATATCGGTAGCCTTCCCATTTTGGAGTTGGCGCGCGTAAGTGGCGTAGCCACTTCCATCCCGTCTTGATTCCACAGGAGCAGATGGGGGGCCTTGTTTGTCTCTAGGCCTTGCCCTGTGGAAAGCCCCACGGAGTTGCCGGGCGCTCTTTTGGGACAGCTGGGTAACTCCCTGGTCGTAAGAGGCCCAGGTCCTTGGTCCTACGGGTCCAGGACCAATGGGAGTAGCGTGTGTTTGTGTGAACAACATAACTCAAACATGAAAACTCGGTTTAAAAACAAATGAGTTATGCAAGAGCAAGGACCTTCATGTTGCGACAATTAAATTTTCTGGAAATTCCCCCACATCCAAAACTAAACTTGAAAAGTACTGCCTTTCTGAAGTACGGTTCTATCGATTTCAATTCGGATACCATAAAGGTAAGATATTTTCATTACAAATGAAATGTGCAGTTTGAATTTTCAAGTAATTCTCTGAAGTGAACTTCAATCTAATGAGTTTTACTTAAATAGTAAACCGTAAGAAATAAACATCTTACTGCTCAAAAAATGTAGCTATCATTTAAACATACAATTTATGTCTGACACATTTCATAATATGAATTATTTCATAGAACTCCTTGTTTTTCTTGGAATTTTTCAAACTTATACATTTTCTCCAATAGTATGTCGTTTTCTTCTTTTTATTCCCTGTCTTTTTCCCTTTCATGATGTTACAAAAAGCATAGAACCTACGCATGTCATGGAGACCGGCTCTTTAAGGATTCGGTTGCCTGTTAAGGTTATTTCATTATATTCTACGCTTTGCAATTGTGAGGGTACATGTGATCAAAAGCATTTCGACAAATATCTGGCCGGAATAACGTGACATAGAGATATTAGAAGTGTTTTTTAAGAATTGTTTGTAAAAGAGAAAGGAGAAAGAGAGAGACGACAGATATTTTGTATCATGTTCCATGTACATATATATTCCAGTGCCAGAATTTTGACCCATAGTTATACGAGGGCTGTTCAATAAAGAATGATCAATATTTTTCACGGTCATAAGTTTTCGCACTAAAATTCACTGTTATTATATTGTGTTAGCTTAATGTGAAACAAACACGCCGTAGTAGTTTCATTGTTGGTACTCCTGGTTCCCACCTGTGAGAACTGGCAAGTTCAGACATGTTCAGTATCGCCTAACGCTGCAATGGACGTAACACGCTGTTAAAGTTGATGTTAGAGGAAGATCCGGAGTTTCTATCAAACGTAATCACTGCTGATGAAACTTGGCTACATCATTTTGATCCTGAGAGCAAACAGCAAAGCTCAGTGTGGAAATTTCCTTCATCACCAACCCCCCAAAAGGCAAAAGTGGTTGATTCTGTTGGGAAAGTTATGGTCATCTCATTCTTTGATATTCATGGAATGGTTTATCAACATGTTGTACCTGCACACACACATCAGTAACTGGGCAATACTACAGGGATATCCTGAAAACATTGCAAGTCCATATCAGGTGCAAAAGACCACATTTCCGTGAAGCAGGCAAGATGCTGCACCACGATAATGCGCGGCCGTATATTGCCAATGTTGTTGCTGAATATCTTGCAAAAATCAACGTGAAGTGCATCCCTCATTCTTCCTATAGTCCTGATTTAGCCCCATGTGACGCTTTTCTGTTCCCTAACTTGAAGAGACGCCTTAGTGGGAGGCATTATCCATCATCAGAAGCAGTGGTGGTGAAGCCTGCGGAGGCGATTTTGAAGGATCTCTCAAAAACTGGAATTCAGGATGTCTTTGAAGATTGGCAGAAACGCTCGGACAAGTGTATCGCATTCAGGGGAGACTATTTTGAGAAGGACCATCCAAATTATGAGGATGACTAAAGGTACGTTATCAAGAAATTGTGATCATTCTTTATTTAACAGCCCTCGTAGATATCAGTATATATACTGACGTAAAGCATACAAACCATAGGTGTGACTTCCACCCGGGACCTTGGGATCAATAGACAAACTGATCCAACTAGACCAATACACTGTATTAAGCAAAGAATTAGAAAAAGTAAAATGATTGTCTACCTTTAGAGAATATAGATACATATATTTACGTATAAGGGGAAAACTGGAGTTTCAAGTGAAGACAATGGCTCCTGAAAATGCGGATTAAGGACGCAGTAATCAGTTTGAGTTATATACAGCATTTTGGTAGAAGATTAGCTTTTGTTTTCATGTTACTCGCTGCACGTAAATACGTACCTACGAGATTAAGCTCTTTTGTGCAGCCTGAATGGGAAAACTCCAAAACTTTACGCAGCTGACGTGCGACACGCAAATTACTAAGCATGTAGGAAGTCTAAAGTTAAAACCTAATATGAGAGTAATATCCGTTACATGAAACAACTTCAACTCAGTATAAAGAGCATGTGCCAAACAAAAGCAGTAGAACTCGTCGGGGAGAAAGCATGAGGCCCAGGAAATAGATAAACGTGATTGTTACATTAAATTCCTTCCTCCAATCATTTTTCCACATATAGCTGAAAGGATAAGGCGTAATCAATAGAAGGGAACGACTTAGGAACCGCGACGTGAACACGCTCCTGAGGAAAGGATGGAGTGAGATAACAGCAGAAGGCTACAGGGCCCCAGGCAGATATGCTACAAACTCACGGAAGTACTTAACAATTGCTGTAATTGTTCATTTCCGCACCTACACCCCCTCGGGTGTTTTCTTCCATACGGTTTTTATTTTATTCTTGTTCATATTTTTTTCTTTCATAGAAAAGGTGGTTCGTGTGTGTCTGTTCCACTCCCATCTGAGTAATCAGTCTTCCAACGTTATACCTCCTTTTGGCTGATAAAGTAACATCTTTATGTTTTGGCTGCCTACATACATACTGTTAAGGGGAATTAGTACCCAAAATCTTTTGATATAGTTTTCCCACAATTTTTGTTTCACTTTCTTCTCGGGCAGCCAGCCGGATGTTTAATCTTCGGATGTGGATTGTGGATTATCCTGATGTTGTATCAGAGATAGACAAAGCTCTGTGGGCCAGTGTATTGGGAACTCCCAGTCGTTGAGACTTATGATGGAAACTACGAGCGTTCAGATAGAGATCGGTGTGTGTAGGCTTGCGATATACAGTATGCCCCCGGGTACCGTTGCTGTTTTGGAAACAAGAATGTCCAGGAATGGAAGAATTCCATCCTCCACTTCCATGGTCAACTGTGTTTGAGGTCGAAGGCTGTTGAGATGCGCAAGAAAGCTAGGCAAAGTGTCTGATCCACAGCTCCACTCATTTCTATAGACACGTGGACGACACTTTTGTAATTTAGCCACATGGATCAGACACTTTGCCTAGCTTTCTTGCGCATCTCAACAGCCTTCGACCTCAAATTCAGTTTACCATGGAAGTGGAGGAGAATGGAACTCTTTCATTCCTGGACATGCTTGTTTCAAAAGACAGCTCAGCGGAATTCTCGCCAAATAAAACATCAGGACTATCCACAAGCCACCTCCGAAGATTGAGCATCAGCTGAGACCAGTGAAAGACAAATTGGACTTCCAAGTTCCGGGAGTGTACCACATTCCCTGTGAATGTGGGACACTGCATATAGGACACACCTGAGGGACCACCGCTACTAGAATAATTGAACATGAACGGAGCATTCGTTTAATGCAACCTGAGAAGTCTGGGCTGGTAGAGCATTGTTTTCATAAGGACCATAGAGCCAATTTTCGGGAGATGACCACCTTGGCGAAATGCAACAGATACTGGGAGCGGAGAATTAAGGAGGCTTTGGTGATTTCCTCTGAAAGAAGCACGCCTAATCCTGATGCTGTATTTCAATTCAGCTCCTCTTGGAAACCGACCTTGAAAATGGAAATCCATCGAATTAAGAAGCAAAGATCAATACAGCTTGATAATCAAGTTAAATAATTACGTTTCTTTGACACAATTTTCTGTACTCAAGCCCTCTGCCGACCTGGCATTTAATTTACTGAAAACAGTATTTTGTTCAGTAATGCGAATTTTAATAATGTTTAGTCTTTGTTTATAATTGCGTTATATCCAGTATTTCATTTGTGGTTATAACATTTTATAAATATCCTGATGATGGGAGAGATGCATACTCCCGAAACGGTGATATCTAATTATCTATTCACCTGGCTGGCTGCCCCAGAAGAAAGTGAGCGTATTGTCACCCGAGCGTTGGAACACCCTATAGAAGCAGCTGAGAGCGGGAAGCAGGGGAGGTCCGTGTTAGCCACGCTTCCCCTCGTTTGTCTTATAGTGGTGATAGGAGGTGGCTGGGAGAAAAAACATCACTGTGCCGTCTCTTTCTGTTCCACCTGTGTTCTAGAACTTACGGGATATTTCATCTAATGGAGAACCTTCCAGATCGGCAAGCGGACCCTATATAAGCAACACGTCGTGCAGGAAGAGTCAGTCAGTCAGTCAGTCAGAGTTCTTGGCAATCGGCGTAAGAGTGCAGTACTAGTGTAAGGACGAGAAGACTGTGTATGTGCATCGGAGTTTACGTAATCGCGAGTGCAAGTGTAACTTTGGCGGACGAACTGGTGAATTGTAATTGTGTGCAGTACGTAATTCTGTGTAATTGGCAAGTGTTAAACTGTAAGTCGGTGGAAATAAAGAACATTGTTGAGTTTGTGTAATTGGACTTTTCATTTCACGAACCCACAAAGTCACAATTGGTGTCAGGAGTGCGACATAAGACAATGGAGGCAGCATTAGAAGAGATTTTAGCGGAACTGAAAGAAATGAAGACGGCAAATGAAAACCTCGCTGCAAAAACAGAAGCGGCAAATAACAGCCTGGCCGCGAAGCTGGAGACTACAAATAACAACCTGGCCGCGGAACTGAAACTAATGAAGACGGCCAACGACAACATCACCGGGAAGATGGAAGAAATGAAGGCCGAGTTAACCACAGAAATGAGAGCACCGAACGACCGTCTGGCCACGGAAATCAAGGTGGCGAACGAGGCTCTCGCCGCCAAATTTGAGGAACGGTTGGCCGGCGTGAGGGATGACGTCACGAATCTGGGCAAGCGGATGGGTCAGGTAGACGACAGCCTTAATGATTTAGAGGAAAAGGCCGACAACATCGCCAAACCCCTCACCCGCCTGACAGAGGAACACCGACCTCATGTGTGGCCGGAGGACGCCGAAGACGCTTTCCAGCACCTGAAGGAAACCCTGTGCAGTGCTCCAATTTTGGGTCTCCCACAACCAGGTGGCGCCTTCATGGTGGACACCGACGCTAGCGGCCACTGCATTGGAGGTGTCCTATCGCAGATCCAGGACGGCCATGAGCGGGTGATAGCCTACTACAGCAAGACGCTATCCAAGGCAGAGAAGAACTACTGCGTCACCCGACGGGAGTTACTGGCGGTAGTAAAGACATTGGAGCACTTCCACAAGTACCTGTACGGTCAGCCATTCCACCTGAGAACTGACCATTCCGCCCTAATCTGGCTATTGAGCTTTAAGAACCTGGAAGGCCGTACAGCACGTTGGGTCCAGAGCCTGCAGGAGTACGACTTCACCTCGGAATATCGTAGAGGGAAGAGCCACGGTAACGCAGATGCCATGTCCCGAAGACCCTGTCCAGAAGAGTGCGGCCAGTGCACAAGAGTGGAAGAGAAGGAGCGTGCCGCAGCAGTCCGAGTAGTTGTGGCAGTGCCTGCTGAAGGCTGGGATAGCGTAGGCCTGAGGAGGGAGCTGCTGGCGGACGCAGACTTGGGGCCACTCTTGAGGGAAGTGGAGGCAGGGACGAGACCAACCTGGGAGGACATCGCACCGAGGAGCGCCACCTACAGGTCGTACTGGGCCCAATGGGACTCGTTGAAGACCAGAGAGGGCGTGCTGTTCCGGGTATGGGAACCACCCGATGGGAAGTCGCAGAGAGAACAGTTGCTACTTCCCCGGAGTAAGGTCCCGGAAGTCTTGGAGGAAGTGCACGCTGGTACTTCAGGAGGAAACCTGGGAGCGAACCGAACGATTGACAAACTTCGGCAGCGCTACTGCTGGCTGAGACTCCGAGCAGATGCTCGTGGTGCACCTGGACCGCCTGGCACGCTACGAGGGTGCTGTTCGAGACGACCAGCTTTGAGGAGGGAGCAGTGTCACCCGAGCGTTGGAACACCCTATAGAAGCAGCTGAGAGCGGGAAGCAGGGGAGGTCCGTGTTAGCCACGCTCCCCCTCGTTTGTCTTATAGTGGTGGCAGGAGGTGGCTGGGAGAAAAAACATCACTGTGCCGTCTCTTTCTGTTCCACCTGTGTTCTAGAACTTACGGGATATTTCATCTAATGGAGAACCTTCCAGATCGGCAAGCGGACCCTATATAAGCAACACGTCGTGCAGGAAGAGTCAGTTAGTCAGTCAGTCAGTCAGAGTTCTTGGCAATCAGCGTAAGAGTGCAGTACTAGTGTAAGGACGAGAAGACTGTGTATGTGCATCGGAGTTTACGTAATTGCGAGTGCAAGTGTAACTTTAACGGACGAACTGGTGAATTGTAATTGTGTGCAGTACGCAATTCTGTGTAATTGGCAAGTGTTAAACTGTAAGTCGGTGGAAATAAAGAACATTGTTGAGTTTGTGTAATTGGGCTTTTCATTTCACGAACCCGCAAAGTCACAGTATTCGTCACCAGGAATGTTTCAGATCGTAATTTTTGTTTTAATTTACGTCCTCCAACGTTAAGTCATATCGGACGATGAATGGAATGGGGGAAAAGATGCTCAAATGAGCCCAGTGCCCATAGAGCTTACAGTTACCCGACATTCGTCTTTTAGAATAAGGGAAACCCCCGGAAAAGCCTGATTCGTGTAACTTGCCCTAACCGAGATTCCAACTCGGGACCTCTTGAACATGAGGCAGACACGCTATCAACATGCTACCGAATCAGGCTTAAATAAATTGTTGTATTCATTACCTGAAAATCGTATGAAATTTAAGGTTTTATTTTACAGTTACATCTCTATATGTATGTGCACTAGCTATCAGGAAAGGAAAATTACTTTGTGGTTTATTTTCTCTAACACGTGTAGTAATTACTGGAGGCATAGTATCCCATTTAAAAATTCAACACCTCAATCTCAATAAATCCTTTGAATCTTTCTGAATTAGAAATACTTAGAGAAGATGTGGATGCGTGTATTTTGCTGTTGTTTTCAGCACTAACCTTTACTGGAACATTTTTCGAAAATTGTGTTTATTTAAAAACTGGTTCTCATTATTTAGATTAACCCAGATATGCCTGACGTCCAAGATATGAGACGAGTGATACTTTCCTCTGCTGAAGCAATTGTAAACACTTTAGCTAGGTGGCAGCTGTAAAAACATGTTAAGAAAAGTTGTTTCAAAGTCCCCATTTTGTTTTGGTATCTGTGAGAGTCAACAAAGCAGCTGGAACTAAAGCCAAACTCCGGAAATTTTGCATAGTTTTGCAATGTGTTACCAAGGATAAGGTTTTACAGAATTATTATTGTATTATGGTATTAGTATATACTTAGTTCTAGAAAGAAATATTGTCTAAATCTCTTTGACTAATGCTGAACTCCCTATCATATAATAAGCTGACTGTGGGGTTATGATAAGTTTGGTGTCCCACATATGGGAAACTAGGCACATCTGGGAACTTTTCTGTGGTAGGTATAGTAAGGGAAAGGGCCGTTGCTATTTTCAGAATTCGGACATTCAATATTTAATATATTATAAATATGATAATTTATAATTAATACATAATTCAATATGTTGATATATAATTATATAAAAACATTAATTACATTTTTATTTCAGGGGGTTAAGTGTAGCTGAAATGCTTGCCATTTTCGAGAAAGAATATAATTTGGATACATACAATGAAATTTACATTCTGCTGCAACCTCCTGAAAATGCTTGTGGGGATGTTACCGATGAAGATTCCGATGAAGAAGACAACATGAACATCAACAATCTGCCCGGAAGTGTGCTTCGGACTGAGACAGAAATACATCGACTGGCCACTCTGCAGAAACTGAAGGATCTTCTGAGCCTAAATCTAAGTAAAATTTGGTGGAAAACTGGATCATATAGAGTTTTGTAGAAGAATTACAACAGCAATACTCTGCAGACATGGAGTTCCAAAACAAGCGGCTGGTAAACCTCCAGAGCATGAGAATGTGGACTCCAGATATGATCGCACTTATCATTTTGTAGCACCACAGAAGAACAGAACACGTTGTCGACTGTGCCACATGAAGACTCCAACCATAAGCAATAAATGTGAAGTGATTCTGCATGTGAAGTGTTTTCTTGTATACCACACCAAAGCATAATAGCATTATTGAAAATGTTATTAAAATGTTCTTTATTTTGTGTATTAAAAATAGCTCTAATTTGTGTTGAAGGTAATTTCTACAAATACTAATTCTGTATCTTTAATGACAGTATAATATATTAGTTGTCTACTAAAATGTTACTCTTGATTCTAGTATACAGTACACAGCGCCTTCCCTTGAGACATAGTCACTATTCTTACCTGACCTTGTTCCTAACGTACCACATATGGGACACTTGATTATTCATAGACAACTGAATGTTGGCCAGTAAAACCTGTCAAAATAAGTAAAACTAACTTAAAACCACACAATATGTAGGAATTGAAGGAAAATTTAAGGTGAAACACATCTCAGGCATATCCGGGTTAAGATACTACATATTTAAAGTATTTTTGTGACAAATGAAACATATTTCTTGATCTTTATACGAATATGCCGTGGAAATTGGCTTCATATTGGATAACCCTGGCCGAGAGATGGATTAAATTTTACGGCACAGAAGTTAATAATTCGTGTGAGAGTCAAACATTTCCGATATATTTCTTGTTATTTGTTTCAACCTCAAATACTTATACTTTTCTCAACTGGAAGTTCTTTCATTTTTTTCTGGACGTTTTAAACCTACTATTTCCTTAAATTACCACAGAATCTAAAAGATATATGTGATAAACAAATTTTTGTGGATGTAGATTTCGAAGAACATGATACGTTAGCTGAGTAGTTGTTTTGAAGGGTACGAGGGCTGTTCAATAAAGAATGATCACCTTTTTTTACAACGTACCTTTACTCATCCTCATAATTGTGATGGTCCTTCCCCAAAATAGTCTCCCCTGAATGCGATGCACTTGTGCCAGCGTTTCTGCCAGTCTTCAAAGACATGGTGGAAACCATTTTTGAGAGATCCTACAAAATCGCCTCTGCAGCGTTCACCACTGCTTCTGATGATGGATAATGCCTCCCATGAAGGCGTTTCTTCAAGTTAGTGAATAGAAAAAAGTCACATGGGGCTAAACCCGGACTATAGGGAGGATGAGGGATGCATTTCACGTTCAGTTTTGCAATATATTCAGCAACAACATCGGCATATGCGGCCGCGCATTATCGTGGTGCACCATCCAGCCTGCTTCACGGAAATCTGGTCTTCTGCACCTAATATGGACTTGCAATGTCTTTACGATATCCCTGTAGTATTGTCCAGTTACTGATGTGTGTGCAGGTACAACCATTCCATGAATATCAAAGAATGAGATGACCATAACTTTCCAAGCAGAAGCAACCACTTTTGCTTTTTGGAGGGTTGGTGATGAAGGAAATTTCCACACTGAGCTTTGCTGTTTGCTCTCTGGATCAAAATGATGTAGGCAAGTTTCATCAGCAGTGATTACGTTTGAAAGAAACTCCGGATCTTCCTCTAACATCAACTTTAACTGCATGTTACTTCCATTGCAGCGGTAGGGGTTACTGAACATGTCTGAACTTGCCTGGTTCTCACAGGTGGGAACCAGGTGTACCAAGAATGAAACTACTATGGCGTGTTTGTTTCGCATTAAGCTAACATAATATAATAAGATTGAATTTTAGTGCGAAAGAATATGTCCGTAAAAAATTATGATTATTCTTTATTGAACAGCCCTCGTATTTATGCAAAAGTAAGTGTAGAATATAAAATGAGTGCACCTATTACATTTTTGTAATATTTCTGTGTATTCCTCGCCTTTAAGTGGAACTGCAATATGTCAAAACTTTTCTTTAATTAAGATGCCTGAAGACGTGTAAATGCTGGTACTAATTCTGTGGATACAGTATAATTTTCCTTTAATAATTAATGTTAACCAAACAGTGCAGTGTAACCACATCTAGCTTGTAGTACATTTAACTTGGTCCGACCTTCTAGACTCCTAGAGGACTTTTCAAAATCTCAAGGTGGCTCCTGGAGAGATAATTACATCCTCAAAATCTTGACCTACCATTTCACCCCACGTCCCAATTCGTTTCATTTATCATCCTGGTAATCTATTTCATGGTTCCAATACCGACTAGAACTTTGTCATGCATGGCACTTGCATTATTCTCTGTATATGCTCGTCCAGTGGCTTTCTCAAGATCCTAAGGAATGTAGTAGCTCGCGGGGAAGCCGCCACCTAGGAGTTTCCATGAAGCCTATTCTGTTTTGTCATACCTCCTCGGCCGGCACTCACTTAACATGCTCTCCTAGCTCCTCTTTACCAGGGGGGGGGGCTCCATTAGAGGTTTAAAGAACAGTGTTTCTGTGATAGAAATACAATGTCACCCCTCCTAAATTTGTGCGTCGTAGTGTCCTAGGACTTTACATACATGATACGGATATAAACCTTGGCGGAAATTTGTGAATTAGTCGTCAGCCTGTTGATCACTGTTAAACATTACCTTGTTACATAATAGTGCCACGATATAATCCCGTGGAAGTAATATACAATTGCAGCTATTATGGAATGCCCTGTTAAAGAGCAGGATTAATTTAATCTTATCCTAGAAGCCTATGTCTGGCCATTGCCTAACAAGCACCGGGTGTGTTTTAATTGCCTTTGGGACTCTTGTTTGTTTTATGTTGTAATTTAAGTTAAAATAACATTATTACGTCACATAATTATCTGCTAGAGCAGAAAACAAGTCCCTGTGGTTTTGAATAATTCTGCCTTCATAACTATGCAGCACATATTTGACAGCGAATGGACTGACATGACATTGTGGCGCTCTCTCTTCTGTCTTTATACCAGGTGAGTCACCTGCCCCTTGTTCTCGAGTTTTCTGCAATCCGCATGTTACATTCCAGCATGAAAACATCGACTCCATTGCTAGGTTCTAGTCGGGTATTTAACATGGATATTAAACACTCGATGAAATTAGCACTAATACACATGTTATCGCTTCGCCTGTTAGCTGACGTTTGCAGGTCTGTAAATGTTCACTGGAACAAGCGAGTACTAAATGTTAGGCGGAATGTTTGCCTCACACGTTACTGGGTAACTCCGTTATAACCAGCTCAAAACTGCGATGTCTGTCTACAGTGAAGATGGCTGGAATCCCCTACACAGGTGTACTAATTTTGTTTTTACCACGTAATACAATTTACAAGTATTACTCTATAAATTATCATTTTTATTTTTCATTGTTTTACTTACATTTTATGGTACTGTTTCATGTTTATTTACTGGTGAACTACAAGTAGGTACACAAAGCACAGAGGTGTCGTTGAAGGAAGTCCTCCTCCGCAAAGGAGAGTCCTTCTACTCTTGCAATACAGGGACTAGGTCCCATACTGGCATCGTGAGGGGTTATTAAGAATGGTTGATGGGTTAATGGTGGTGGTTTAATTTAAGTGTAGAAGATAGTTGGTCAAGGATGGTATAGGTAATGTAGGTGTATTTTGGTTGCTTAAGGAGGTGCTAGGGCCTCTTATATGTCTCTCCTGAGTCCAGGTCGTAATCCCCAAGTCCTCGGACGAAGTTATTGAAACTGTTTGGTAATTTTGAGTAGAAACAGTGGGACAGTTGTAGGATGTAGTCAAAAATTTTTGGAAAGGATAGGTCTGGATGAATATTGTGGTTTGGGATATACCATTCGGCTGAAACTGCAGGCCGAAGGTAGCGGTTTTGAAGGACTTGGAGTTGGGAGAGGTGGGTTTTGGCTGCTGCACCCCAGACTTGGCAAGCGTAGTTCATTGCCGGCCTTAATATCTGCTTGTAAAGCAGGAGCTTGTTGCGGAGAGCCATTGGCGACTTTCGGTTATATAAAGGATACAACATGGCTATCCTTTTGCTAACTTTGTTAGCCACCGCTGTTAAGTGGTCCTTCCATGTGGCACATGTCTAGAAGCACACCTAGGTATGTTGCCTGTGTTGACCATGGAATTACTGTACCGCCTATACTTAGGTTGGGTACATCATGCAGATCTAGTCGGGTGAAAGTGATTGCTTGGGATTTTGTGGCAGTTAACTTTAACCGCCAGGTTGTAAACCAGGCATAGAGCATATTTGCAAATATCTGTGCTCTTTGCACAACAATATCATGCCGTTTTGACGCAATTGTTATGGCGGTATCATCGACAAATAGATACAGGTTGCAGCCTCTTAGGGTTGGAAGGGTATTTATATACGGTAGGAAAAGCTGGGGCCCTAGGACACTACCTTGTTGTACTCCTGCATTTATGACATAGGGCTGGGACTGAATGTCGTCCTTCAAGACAACATGGTTGTGTAAACACACCTATAGGTAGGAACAATTGAAATAAGGATCATTTATACAGATGTGAACACAGAAAACCAGGAAATTACATCAGAGTTTAACGTGGAAGTTAAACACGAATATGCAGTTATAGAATTATTGCGCTATTAAAATGTCGTTTCAAATAAGTATGTTTGGTGGCGCTGGAATGACCCTTTTTGTATTCCTGGTACAAGACTCCTCTAAGGAAGCAAGTTCTCGAATTGATGACGTTCTTGGATAATGCACTCCCTCAGGGACTTTATAATTAAATTAGTGTGAATTTGGTTTCCAAGTTTTGATGAACATAAAAAGGCAAATAAAATTCTGAGACTCGAACCAGAGTTATTGAGCGTTAGGGTACAGGAGAGGTTATAATCCAATTCAGCTATTTGTAGGCTTCCGTAAAGCACGTTCCGAGTCCAGCAGTACGACTTGTATGCCTAGCGCTATGCCATAGCCACCTCGCGAGTTCTCGTGCTTGATTTAGCTTTTTAAGACACTTTTAATTATTTATGGGCGTTTTAATACTCTTACTTAAATGGTAAAAGTTCTTATGCATGTTAACTGAGATGCACGAGACGTAGTTTAACAAAAATCTTAATAATATGTCCGTTTTGACTGTACGGGTGATGATGGACCATGATGGATGAGGCGGATGTCTTATTTTTTTTTTATAATTTTTGACAGCCAACCCATGTTCTAAGTACAAGAATCCGCCATTTCCCGTTAGCAGACGTTGTTAGTGAACTCATATGACTTTCCGAGATGTTTACTGAATTACTTTACCATATACACTGTAATAAAAAGTTTGTAAAATCAGCCGGAAACCGGGATTCGCTCTCAGTGAAGGAGTCGTGTGCTTTTGAGGTCTACTTTAGTGAGAAGTACGTTTTGGCCCTTAAGCACATATTCCTCTGAATTTTACGCATTCCTCTTTCTAAGAGCGTCAAGCAGTACAGTTATTAAGCGAAAAACTGTACTAAGGCGCACATGCCGTTTGATAGATCGCCTACCTTAAAAAAAAAGATCATAATCATAATAATCATCATAATCATAACAACAACAAATAAAGATAATAATAATAATGGTAATGAGGATGGTGATGATAATGATGATGATTAATAATAATAATAATAATAATAATAATAATAATAATAATAATAATAATAATAATAATAATAATAATAATAATAATAATAATAATAATAATAATAATAATAATAATAATAATAATAATAATAATAATAATAATAATAATAATAATAATAATAATAATAATAATAATAATAATAATAATAATAATAATAATAATAATAATAATAATAATAATAATAATAATAATAATAATAATAATAATAATAATAATAATAATAATAATAATAATAATAATAATAATAATAATAATAATAATAATAATAATAATAATAATAATAATAATAATAATAATAATAATAATAATAATAATAATAATAATAATAATAATAATAATAATAATAATAATAATAATAATAATAATAATAATAATAATAATAATAATAATAATAATAATAATAATAATAATAATAATAATAATAATAATAATAATAATAATAATAATAATAATAATAATAATAATAATAATAATAATAATAATAATAATAATAATAATAATAATAATAATAATAATAATAATAATAATAATAATAATAATAATAATAATAATAATAATAATAATAATAATAATAATAATAATAATAAGGCGCGGCTGACTCACCTGATATAAACGACATATAAGCAATAAATGATAGGAATCTTTTAAATTGCATACGTTATATAGCGGTCCATATAAACCTGAACCATGTCAATAGGCCATAACTTTTGAACCAATAATAGCACATAATGTAACTTTGGGAGAATGTAATACACAATTGCAGATTACATTACACTACTTACATCTCAGAGAAAATGTTTGAAGTGTCTTCCAATAGCATCTATGGATCCTTGGCCACTTTTTCTTTGATACGACTGTAGAACTGAAGTTTATAAGGGTGTCCTCGAAACATTTGTGGAGCAACTGGATGATATCGAACTGAAAGATGATTATTTCCAGCAAGATGGAGCAACGTGTCATATCCAATCACATCGCGGAATTTGTAACAAGTTTATATATATATATATATATATATATATATATATATATATATATATATATATATAATCGCATAATCTCAAAAGTTCTGCGGCATCCCACATCCCCTGACCTAACCTCACCGGACTCTTTCTTCTAGGCTTATCTAAAATTAGTGTGTACAAGAATAGGCCACGGACAATTGATGCTCAGAGGGAATCCATTCGAACCGAAATAAGTGACATTGGGCAGGATACTCTCCGTAAAACTTCAGAGAATATGATGACACGAGTGCAAACATGTATAGATGCTGGTGGAGGACACTTCCAACATTTTCTCTGAGATGTAAATAGTGTAGTGTAATCTCTCAATTGTGTATTATATTCTCCCAAAGCTGCACGTGTGTTCTGTTATTGGTTTATGGCCTATTGACATCGTTTAGGTTTATATGCATCGCACTATACATCCAATTTTATATGCTATTTATTTTTATCTCGTTGGTACACATTTTTCTGAAATATGTTTGCATTTTCTGCTATTTGGAATATTTTTTGAATTTTTGCAAGTGATGATGATATATAATAGTAATAACAACCCATGGCGCGACAGCACTTAGAGGGCCAAGGCCTACCAACCCGATTGCCGACCTCACGCCCACTTACGCACGGCAGAGGTGGACGATCGTCAAACCAATACGGGGAGGCGATGTCAGCCTTTCGGCATCCCCAAGCCGGAAGGTTGGTTTCCGTGACCAGGCCCGCTTACCTAGCGTAAGCTCCTCACTTTCCTCATGATGCTGAGTGGGTACTGGTTCTACCCGGGACCTAAAATCCGCAACTCATCCGCGAACCCGGGCCGGTTTCCGTGGCCAGGGACCAAGGCATTCTGCCTTAGCCCGCTACGCCACGGAGCAGGATGATGATGATGATGATGATGATGATGATGATGATGATGATGATGATGATGATGATGATGATGATGATGATGATGATGATGATGATGATGATGATGATGATGATGATGATGATGATGATGATGATGATGATGATGATGATGATGATGATGATGATGATGATGATGATGATGATGATGATGATGATGATGATGATGATGATGATGATGATGATGATGATGATGATGATGATGATGATGATGATGATGATGATGATGATGATGATGATGATGATGATGATGATGATGATGATGATGATGATGATGATGATGATGATGATGATGATGATGATGATGATGATGATGATGATGATGATGATGATGATGATGATGATGATGATGATGATGATGATGATGATGATTTGTAGTTAAGGGCGCTCCTTCAAAAACTGTATTTCACTTTACAGTAGCGACGATAGTTCTGTGCCGGTGACCTACTTTCTTCGCGCACTGAAGTAAGTTATGGCCAAGCACCTTGCACCTTCTACTAGCGCTAGAAGATGGAAGACAGTGCAGCAAGGCCATATTTCACGGACTCGTCTTTACTGAAGCGCATGCCTTAATATATATGAGCACTTCCTCATCTAAGCCATTTCTTTAGTGTTTTACTTCTTTGCTTTCACAAATGTTTTAATTTACAGGATAATAAAAATCTGGGGTGATGTCCTTGTGGCTTGCAGCACATGGAAGTGAGTTTGCTGGTTCTCGTATAAAGATGTGTTTCATCTTCATAAGCAATCGGCCTTCCTGCGTCTCTAAGCCTCTTTATGACAGGTAAATATGACAGGCGCCAGTTTCTCATATACCTTTCCTATAATAAGACCCTGTTATTGCTTGATTTCTTCCACTTGAAACCTATGCCACATAATATAGTCTTCAAAACTTGTGCTTTACCCTTTACAGTTAATGGAATATTGATGTTCCAGGAGCTCCAAATTTTGACAGTGGGTACAGTTTTCTCCTAAATATACAAATTATAAATTTTTTGGCGAATTACACGCCTATGAAAGTCATCAATGACAGTGATTGTTGCTGGTACATTATGTACATTTTAGATGTTCCAAAGGAGATCTCCTTTGCTCACATTTCTCCCCTTCTTTAATTATTTTACGAAATTTTTTCTCAGATACTGTTGTTGCTGCACTCACTCTTCCTTTGTTTTTTTATTAACATATCGCCAGAAACTGCTTCCCGTTTCAGAATATAATATATAATATAATATGACATTGTGGCATTATTATATGACATAATTAATAACTTCGCGGTTTGGCTGAGAAGTGTTTTTCTACCAAGTTTGCTTTCAATTGGAGGCGTTTTAATCTATAGGAGGAAATATATAAAAGCACACACATATACACACAGGCAAAACGCTAATCATCAGTGCGATTAATAATGACAATTTATAAAACTTTAAAATTTAACCGTGACGGCACCAAAGCGTTAGAAGTTACCCGGTCAAACCTCACAACGATACTGGCCATTTCAGTGTACTGCGCATGACGGAAGTGGAGGCTCACGAACGAGATTCTAAACGACTACGCTCACGGTCTCCACCGGCAGAACCATCGTCCACACTGTACTATCGTTGACAGTTGCAAAGGTTAGGCGTGTTTCGTAGACTTCGGCGAAATTTTATTTAATTTGAAATAAGTGTTGCTTGTAAAACTGAAAGGTATTTGCAATGTTAACTTTGTCTTTTGGCCAACTATTACGAGTAGGACAAGAGTTTACGTATGGTAGAAAAGTTTCAAAGAGGATCGAGAAGATGTTCATGACACTACCGCTCTGGACGCCCTCGCATATTAATTAACGAAAATAATATGGAAGCAGAAACTAAATTGATTCTTTAAAATCACTGAAGTACGATTTGAGAGATCTGAACAGAATTTTTGTAACAGCACTTGTGGAAATTACATGAATACTAAATCTCCCGCCTACACCTCAGTGCTCCTTCGTGAATTTTTTGCCAAGAATCTAAACCATTATTTTGCGTCAGCTAAACTACACGCCGGACATGGCTTCTTACTACTTCTATTTCCACGGTTTAATAGGATCGTAAAAGGACGTAGTTTGGACCTCATTGTTGAAGATAAAACGGAATCGCTAAAAGAGCTGACTTCATAAGCTTCTAAGATTGTCGAAGGCGCTAGTGGAAGTGAAATATTTATTTCCTTTTTCTATGTTGCGTCCTTTATAGTACAAGTATACCTCAAACACGGGGGTGACATTCAAGATAAGTATTATCATAGTTACAAGGGAGTATGGCAGACTCTAATTCACAGTCAAATGTTTTATGTACATGATTTTCTCTGATCTTTTACAAACACTTATCACTCTATCTAATTCAACATAAACATTATCTTCTTGCAGTTACATGCGAATACAGTAGACTTTAAGTGATAGTCAAATGTTTCATATACATTACTTTCTCTGATCTTGTACAAACAAGTATTACTCTATCTATTTCAAGATAAACATTACCTTATTGTAGTTCAAGGAATTATACTAGACTTTAAGTGATAGTTCCAACGTTTTCTACAAATGACTTTCTCTGCTCTTGTACAAACACATTACTCTATCTAATTCGAAATAAACATTATCTTATTGTAGTTACAAGGGAATATAGTATACTTTAAGTGATAGTCAAATGTTTTATATACATGACTTTCTCTACTCTTGTACAAACACTTATTACTCTATCCATTTCAACATAAACATTAGCTTATTGTAGTTACAAGTGAATATAGTATACTTTAAGTGATAGTCAAATGTTTTATATACATGACTTTCTCTACTCTTGTACAAACACTTATTACTCTATCCATTTCAACATAAACATTATCTTATTGTAGTTACAAGGGAATATAGTATACTTTAAGTGATAGTCAAATGTTTTATATACATGACTTTCTCTACTCTTGTACAAACACTTATTACTCTATCCATTTCAACATAAACATTATCTTATTGTAGTTACAAGTGAATATAGTATACTTTAAGTGATAGTCAAATGTTTTATATACATAACTTTCTCTGCTCTTGTACAAACACTTATTACTCTATCCATTTCAACATAAACATTATCTTATTGTAGTTACAAGTGAATATAGTATACTTTAAGTGATAGTCAAATGTTTTATATGCATGACTTTCTCTGCTCTTGTACAAACACTTATTACTCTATCCATTTCAACATAAACATTATCTTATTGTAGTTACAAGTGAATATAGTATACTTTAAGAGATAGTCAAATATTTATATACATGACTTTCTCTACTCTTATACAAGCACTTATTGCTCTATCTACTTCAAGATAAACATTATTTTATTGTACTTATAAGGGAATGCAGTAGAACAGGTTAACAACAAATGAATATTCAATCCGAGAGAACGTTATATCGACTATTTTTGCTGTTATAAAGCATTCAGTCCCTCACCTATTTCTATTATTTTGCAGTTGATATTCCTGTAGCTTCTACTGGATAGGTTCTGCAGTTTGTTATAGACAAACCTTTTACTAGACCTTATGGCACACAGGCCTTTATGTCCAAAGTATGTAATGTGTTGAATTTCCATACATACATGGAAATTAAACATAATTAATTTAAACCGTTTGTAATATTTAATTACAATACAGCCCGTTTAATGGATTTCAGCAATCTTTAGATCATACATACAAAAGATTCCTTCTGACGTTATAAAACGGAACAGGTTTCATAGATGAATAATATAATTATGTTTTTAAAATTCAATGGCTCGTTTAATTATTCACATAGGTTGATTAACCAACATTTTTCTAATACAATTACTATTTTTGAAAGTAATTCAATCCTGAATATTTAAGTCTAACATCTCATCTGGGGATAGGAAAGAACCGGACTTACAACGTAAGCAACATAAAATTTATTTTTAGATTTGTAAAGCAATTTTTCTATCTTATTTAAACGTATATTATTTATATTTCGGAGGAAAAGTAGAGGAGAATTAATGTTCAAACAGTTTGAGTGAAATCACTTTATTACATTTTGAGTTGTCAAGAATATTTGAAAGCGAGCACTAAAGCAGTGATACAGTGTTGGCTGTCTTTATAACTGTCTATAGCTTTGTCCAGTACTTTTCTTTTTAAGTAATTAATTTACTCGGAAAGTAATCAACACGTTTAAATATTTCAGTAAAATGTCCTTAAAATGTTGCTCGTCTGGAAGCTTTAAGCTCAACTTCCTCCCCAGAAGGGACTAAGTACTTTCTCTTTATGTGCACTGTATATTGTGGTTTATTGCCCTTTGCAGCAACGGAAACATTTAGACATAATTAAAACTTGCAATTTCTAAGCCCCCAAATGTACGGTGACGTCAGTTTGTGGACGCTACACATAAACGAGTTACAAGTTTAGCCAGGGAGTCAGTAATTTAATAATGCCAGTTTCCTGGAAAAAATCAACAGTTTCCTCCAGTAAGATTATTTCTAGCTATGTAAAGCTTTTCCACTTCATATACGCCATGCATACTAAAACCTCGCTTTGATCATGGACTACAGCAATGCGTAATGTAAATACAAGATAATCCATGTATGCTTCATTATTTTGTATAGTTTACCAAGTGGTATGGCTCAGAGCTTGGAATCTGGGGCTGGCATCTGGAGGGTTGAGGTTCGACTCTGCTGACGAGTCAGGAGACGAATCGTGATAAGGAAAGTTACTTCACTTTTCATCCTGGTATGGTACTTCAGGTTCCAAGTGATGACGTTGCAAATGCAACAGAATCTAGGATATGACGGTTGAGATAAGAAAAGCCATCAGGAAATGGGGCCCAAACGTTTCATTACACGAGATGGTGAGTCAAACATCAGACACTCGTGTAAATAAGTGAAGGCAGCAAAAAGAGTAAGGCACAAGTCTGAAGCCGAAGAACTATCGTACATCAGACAAATAAAGTTCGATAATATGGAACTACCAAAGTAAATTAAACGCTCTTTCACACTTTTTTTGTATAGAACAAATTTGTGAATATAGAACCATACTAAAATGTCAATGCCATAATCGGCTTTTCAACCATGACCAGCTTGTCCAGCTGTTCCACCCACTGATCCACAATGACAAAGTGGCAGCACGATATTAACCTTTCTGTTCGACTCCAATATTAATTCATCCCTTACATGAGGGGCCAAATACTGGAAAAAATTAGAATGCATGTGTTGTAGCTCTGACATTTACATGAACAAATCTGTTGGCTATACTTACATTACTTTCTCTACTCTTATAAAGGTGAATCCCCAAGATGCTCCTAATCTGAGTAACATATAGGTACAATTGCAACAGACGAATTCAATAGGTTTAAAAATTGTTAAACATTTTAACAGCTGATCAATCAGTGATGGCTTTGACACCTCATTTCCTCATTTCCTTTACGTGGTCAGGCCATGAAATAATTATGTTTGAGAAAAATATTGAAACATTAAACCACTAAACAAACTAAAATAACTGACAAACTAAGTACTTTAAATAAATCAATATACGAGGGCTATCCAGAAAGTAGATTACGTTTTCGTCTGTTTCCGCTAGGGGCGGGACTAGCGCGGCCATCTTGGGGTCAGAGCGTTGCGCAGCTCAGTCGGCATCTAGCCGTGCTAGTGAAAGGTTCGTGCTGCGCTCCGTTCAGATACTGTGACGGTTTGAAATGTCTGCGTTAATTGAAAATCCCGCGAGCTGCGAGGTGCGTGCAGTAATAAGGTTTCTGACTGCAAAAAACTGTAAACCGATAGAAATCTATCGGCAGCTTTGTGAAGTGTATGGGGACAACATTATCACTGAAGGTGGAGTGCGTCAGTGGGTCATCAGATTTAAAAATGGCCGAACCAATGTTCACGACGAAGATCGAAGTGGGAGACCCAGCATAGTGACTGCCGAACTTGTCGAAAAAGTCGATGCTAAAGTCCGTGAAAATCGAAGGTTCACAATAACGGAACTTTCTTTGAGTTTTCCACAAATTTCGCGAAGTTTGTTGCACGAAATCATCAGCGAAAAGCTTGGTTACCACAAGTTTTGTGCAAGATGGATTCCAAAAATCTTGACAGAGGACCACAAAAATCAGCGAATGGCTGCAGCGTTGAACTTTTTGGACGTTTACCATAAGGATGGTGACTCTTTACTCGATCGCATCGTTACTGGTGACGAAACATGGGTGAAACACGTGAACTGTGAAACGAAATTGCAATCAATGCAGTGGGGGCACACAAGTTCTCCCCAAAAACCCAAGAAATACATGCAAACAATGTCGGCAAGGAAGATGATGGCGACTGTTTTTTGGGACAGAAAAGGTGTGATTTTGGTGGACTTCCTGGAAAGAGGCACTACAATAAACTCTCAAAGGTATTGCCAAATTCTCCAAAAACTCAGAAGAGCTATTCAAAACAAGCGCAGAGGAATATTGAGCTCTAAGATCTTGTTGATTCACGACAACGCCCGGCCCCACACGGCAAATGTCACTCGTGAAGTTCTTGAATCTTTTAAGTGGGAGTTGTTTCCTCATCCGCCGTACAGTCCCGACCTGGCACCGAGCGACTTCCACCTATTCCCAGCAATGAAGAAGTGGCTGGCTATGCAGCGTTTTGATGACGACGCACAGCTGCAAGAAGAGGTAACGAAGTGGTTGAAGGCGCAGGCGGCCGAATTTTTCGACGAAGGAATTTCCAAGCTCGTACATCGCTACGATAAATGCCTTAATTTGAATGGTGACTATGTCGAAAAGTAGTATTTGAGTGTGGCTTTCATCTGTATATAATAAAATTTGTTTCCTATACATTGTTTACTTTTTATTCCAAAACGTAATCTACTTTCTGGATAGCCCTCGTATTACGGTTTATTAGTAATGCAAGAGGCACCGAGAAGAAGAGAACTTTGGAGGCTATTACAGGAATATTCAAGATATACATGTAAACTTACTTGAAAGTAATTTAAAATACAGCGTTTTAATGAAATCGTTAGAACTATTCTTACAAAGTCGTAATGGCCGAAATATTTGTTATATAAATGGTAGTATTGGCTGTGGAATTATCTTCAACAGTCACATTATTTCACGAAGCAGGACTAAAATATCAAGATTGGAACCTATTTGAGCCTTGTGCTATGCTGTTGAAACACACACACACACAAACACACACACACACACACACACACACACACACACACACACACACACACACACACACAGAGAGAGAGAGAGAGAGAGAGAGAGAGAGAGAGAGAGAGAGAGAGAGAGAGAGAGAGAGAGAGAGAGAGAGAGAGAGAGAGAGAGAAACACACACAGGTTTTCCTGTACGCTCAGTGGCTTAGTGCTGGCTTTCTATTCCCAAGGTCACGAGATCAAACCTATGGTTTTTGTGTAATTAAAAGTGGCGAACATAATACTCTCCCTAGCAAAAATATTCTGAAGACAAAATTAAAACACAAGTTTCAGCTATTCTGGCTTTGTGAGCATTTATAGAAGCTTCTGGACAGGGATGTAACAATACGAACAAGTGACTAAAGGGTCCATCCTTGCTACACTGCCGTTCCAAATGTTAAGCTGCAGTGCTGGACTGTAACTAAATCACATGAGGTGGCTATTAGGTGCAGGAAGTTTCAGCTCGCAGCCTTACATAATTACAACAATTTATGGTTAGTCATGTATTTATAAAAGGTTTCAAATACATTTTCACCGAGTAAGAATGCACCGTGGTAACGTGATGCATTCAGCATTTTGTAGCTTTGTTTTCTCTTTGTCACTTATACACTAATACTCAGGGACTTATTTCCATACCACATTTACATAATTTCTTCAGCTTTCAGGTTTATAGCGTATGGAGGTATTGGCCGGAGAGAAGTCAGAGCCGAACCAGAGCGGAGCCAGAGTAAAGCCAAACTAAAGCCAAAGCGGAGCAAAATCAAACGCGGAGCCAGAGCAAAGGCAGAGCAAAGACAAAGTAAGGATAAAGCGATGTCAAAGCAGACCTAAAGCGCAGCCAGAGTAAAGTCAGCCAGAGCAAAGTCTGAATAAAGCAAGAGCAAAGCCAAACCAATGTTAAAGTATAGCTAAGGTTATAGAATTTAAAGTTATAGAAAGTAAATTGATGTAAAATAAAGTAATAGGAAAATTAAACGCAGTTTTTCAAAGGGCGCTGATGGCCATGGAGTTGTGCGTTCATATTTATAAATCATGATCGTCATCGGCATCATCATCATGCCACAGGT
This sequence comes from Mantis religiosa, assembly GCA_030765055.1. Classification (NCBI taxonomy): domain Eukaryota; kingdom Metazoa; phylum Arthropoda; class Insecta; order Mantodea; family Mantidae; genus Mantis; species Mantis religiosa. The sequence continues at coordinate 142,811,126 of CM060959.1, read as the reverse complement.
AATGTGGCTTGGGCAGTATAGAAGGCCTTGACGTACTCTGATAACCGAGAGTTGTTTCAAACCCCTGATGTACAAGCAACTTCTCTGCGTTTGCTCTGTTGGGAACGGTATTTTCTGCTAAAGGGGAAGCCATGCGTGAATCAGTGTGTCGATTAAAGGTTACAGAACTGACTAAAGCACCTCTTACCGCAGGCAACACAATACATTTAGCTATTCAAACTGATATGAGCATCGTTATTACCTATCCTAAAACGCACTTTACATAGCGCACATGCAAGAACATCCTTTAAAGTCCTAAACCTTTGTAATTTGTAAAGAACCTGTTGAACCAATGTTGAAAACATGCATTGAATACAGAACACTAATATTCTGAAACGTCATAGAAGCTATTTTGTATTTTCTAGTAAACATATAGGAAGGTATTGAAGAGTTGAACCAAACCCCGAGTATTGGCATTTGAATATTGAACACATAGTTATTAATGGTTAATATTTACCTGTAACTATATTTTATTGCATTATAATTATAAAGAATTATATTATTTAGAACAATTACAATTACAGTTACATGTCTAGTAGAAATAAAAATAGAGCAGATTCTTTTAACTGCCTTGGCCATAATATTTCCCATATGAGGAATTACATAGTCTTCAAAACAAAAACAGTGAAACAAGCTACACATGGTGCTATTAATATGTCCGAAAAATTACCGAAAAAGGAAACTAAAACTGAGTTTTAGAAAATAATAACAGCAGAAGTGCTACTTTACATCTCCAAGTAAAGGAACAGTAAAACCCTAAATGTAGGCTATTGCATCATATTTATCAATACATAAACACGAAGCTATAGTGATGAAATTGGCATCATTAGATTAAGAGACAGAATGAAAATATAACATTCAGGACGTTCTGGATTCGTCCTATACTTGGATTTTTCGTAGTATACTCAGAACTAGCTGGATCCTCTTCCATCACGACCTTCCTGTGTACGTTACGAGTATTTGTTTGCTTCAGAGTTGAAGAGATATCCGTGTATCTGAGCAAAATAGCTAAATAACGAAAACTCGGCTAAAGACCAAATTAGGAAGTTTAGCTCAACAAAGCTACGACACCAAGATTTTCAAAAACTTCCGCACGCCCCAAACCAACCCTTACTGAAACACTTTTCGAAATGCCCAGCTGTCTTAAAAGTGGCTACCGTAAGCGGAAGACATTTATTATGCCAAATGTTATGTATATCTTGAATACTGTGGAAATGTTCTCAGAAGCTCTCTTCATTTTCGATGACGAAGGTAGACAAAATCTAACTGCACAAAAAGCTTACAAAAACTGTCGATTTTGCTGAATTACTTATTTGGCTATAATCACTTATTTTTTGTGTAATCAATGTGTCGGATATGTTCTTAGTTAATTAATTGAATTTTTCGAAACCTTTCCCATAACAAATCATCAGCATTTCCGTTTTATACCTCGGTTATGCAAAGGAAGTGGCATTTGAAAACCTACTGGTAGCGAATTTCATTTTATTAATATTTAATCACATGGGTATGAGAGTTTCCTACACATCAGATGTCTGTCTTAAATATCCCATAATGTGTAACTAAGAAATGAACAAATGTAGTATATTATATATATACCTTTAGTTTGAGACGATTTAAAATGGTTATTCAATTATGTTTAAATGTTAAAATTTATAAAATGGAATTATCTGGAAAAAGTATGAGAAAATCGTCAATCAAAATTGTAAAAATTGAATAATGTTGATTCGTCGTCATAGCAACGACCCAGTTAATATATAAGAACGAGAAGAAGCTGTTTCCTTCTTCTTCTCTATCAAGCTGTTGTGTGAGTAAGACGTACTCGTCAAATTGTCAAATGGACGCTATCGTCAAAAGTTGTTATAGTATAATTTTAATTGTGCTACGAGTAACAATTATCAATTTATAGTGAAAATCTTTAATTATCAAGTGTTAAAAAGTCAAATTAGCAATAAATCGAAAAGATTATTCAAAAGTAATTCGATAAAATAGTGATTCATTTAAAAAATCCACCATCATCTTTACATCCGCGACCCGTCCTGGGAAAAAGAACCTTATGCGAACATCAGAGCATACGCGGACGAGGTAATACTTCCAGAACATCAGGGAATGGCATAAATTAGATACATATTGTCTACACAAACTGGGATTTAACCAACCTCAAATACACAGCTAAGTATTTTCGTTACAAGTTTAAACATGTTCATGAAATGCAAAATATGCAAACTATTAGTTCAGACGGGAGAAAATCATATAGTCAGGCTGTTTATGACCACTGTATTTTCAGGTGTTTCCTAAAGGCTGTCGTGTGTTTATATTTTTGTGTGGACTGAAGCAACTCACTCTCGTGTGAGTTTTTGCGACTATCAGTTTCTTCTGTTCACTAATTGTATCGTCTTATTTTAAATAAGAGTCATGAGATCTCTTGTTTTCAGGTGTGGTTCAGAATGAAATAAATACAATTTTAGATAAATCCAACTTTGTAACAAAATAGTTTAATTGTGTCATCAGGATTACATTTTACTTGAACTTTCTTTCCTAGTCAATCATTGCAGGTAACCTCCAGCATATCGATAAAATCTTAATTCTTTACTAGAAGATTCTATTAATTACGTAAAACTCCTTACTCCTGCACGTCCACTCATCACTAACAAGATTGCAGAACACATATCTCCTTATGAAGTTTATTGGTTTTTTGTTGATATTGAAAACTTTTCATCTTTTCACATCCAGCAAGATTATTGATTTTCTTTTCCCTAGCAACCGTTCATCATTTTTATATTGTTCTTACATGGCCCACTAATACTCAGATCAGAAAACAAAACTCATTTCAAACAAAAAGTTCCCGTTACAAATGCCCTTCTTCGAAATATATGGAAAATAATTTTAATTTAAATACTTCAACAATCTGTTTCCATATATTTTGAACAGTGCCCCAAATTCAACAATTTTGTTTACAATAATGAACAATAACATAAATATAACATACTGTCACCCAATTATCGGGAAGCACCACAAACAACAGCTGAGAAGGGACCGGAGGCCACGCCACACCCACTCATTTGTCTCCTGTCACTAACTGAGGGGTGATTTAGGGAAATGTCACTTGTCCCTCGACGATTCTCTCCCCTTCTCCTGTCCTCTGGAACGTTCGGGTGATTCGCGGGAAACCAGAGACTTCTAGAATAACAGGATATTGCTATAAAAAGGGCTTCAATTTGGAGTCAGTCAGTCAGTCAGAGTTCGTGGCAATCAGCGTAAGAGTGCAGTGCTAGTGTACGGACGAGAAGACTGTGTACGTGCACCGGAGTATTGTCCGTAATTACTAGTGCAAGTGAAATTGTAACGGACGAACTGGTGAATCGTAATTGTGTGCATTACGTAATTCGGTGTAATTGGCAAGTATCAAGCTGTAAGTCGGTGGAAATAAAGAACATTGTTGAGTTTGTGTAATTGGACTTTTTATTTCACGAGCCCACAAAGTCACAATACATTAAATATAACAATAAATAATCATTGTGTGACATATAACAATAAATGAACATTTAACAACTTGACATTATTATAACACCTGTTTTTAAATACGTATCCTTGTTTTCATGGGGTGTGCCCCACCCCAAATTTGAATAAAACATCATAATTAACAATTTTACATTACTCTCTATCAACAAAAGTTGATATAATACAAAAGTACTTTTTAAACATATCAATTTATATACAAAAGAACTCTCTGTTTTGAGATTCACGTTGGGTGATTCACCCACATAATTAATTTTCCTGGTTCTCTAAGGAATACTTTAGGATTATCTCCAGATTCTTCTTCGAAAATGGGTGGACATATATCATGTAACAAGTAATTTGTACAATACATATTTCATGCTATTTTAGTTCTGAAGACTTCTAAATTATACAAGAGTAATATTTAAAAGAAATTAGATCATCAAAAAAGAAATCAAGTTTTACATTTCGTTTGTCAAGAACATAGCTTAAACATATAGATAGCATTCTAGCTATCGCAGTTAAGAGTCATTTTTTACAAAATAACAAAGAAACTTTTTCGATGAAAACGATAGTTTCAACTCGGAGATATTTCATTCAGAACCTTTATGTCCCATCCTTGGTATATTTAGAAATAAGATATCAGATCTACCGATCACCGATCTTTCGTTTGAACAGGTACTTTGAAACAATGTCATGTTTATTAGGAAAGTACAACGTATAAAAACATTTTAGAAGACTGAAATTCTTCGAAATGGGACTTAGTAGTTGTACCACCAAAATCTTTAGTCCTTGCAGTTACAGCAGTTCATTTATTTCTCATGTAATATACCTACAAAACATCCAATTTTGGTTTGAGGTGTTGGCCCATTCACTTCTGCCTGTATTCTATCCAACGAGAGAATATTGTGACTTTGTGGGTTCGTGAAATGAAAAGTCCAATTTCACCACTCAAAAATGTTCTTTATTTCCACCGACTTACAGTTTAACACTTGCCAATTACACAGAATTACTTGCTGCACACAATTACAATTCACCAGTTCGTCCGTTACAATTTCACTTGTACTCGCGATTACATAAACTCCGATGCACATACCAGTTACGTACAGTCTTCCGTTGCACAATCTTCTCGTTCATTAACACGTCACTGACTAACTCTTACACCAAGAACTGCGACTGTCTCCTCACTCACACCCACTAACCAACTGACTGACTGACTGACTGTCTGCAACCCCCCTTTATATAGGAATATCGCCGCCTTCCAGTGTCCGCGAGAGTGTTCCAGTAAAAGAATGATCGAGAACCACGTGTAAGAGAAACAGACAGCACAGTCATGTTTTTCCTCCGTCACCACCGCCTGTCACCACTATAAGACAAACGAGGCGAGGGCGTAGCTAACGCGGACCTCCCTCGTCTCCCGCTCTCAGCTGCTTTCATAGGGTGTTCCAGCGCTCGCGTTACAATATCTACGCGTCCACATGCGTTGGGAATGACACTACTGTTACTGCTTCATTAAGTACAATATGAATATGTATTTTCAACACAAAAAACACGTATTTTTTCAAGCCAACCATGAAATCGCTTCCTTAACTATAATATTAATGTAAATTATCGACATTAAAAACACATTTTTCGGGCTAGGTATCACGTAGCACACTATTAATATCCATGAAACGTAACTGCTACTTACGTGTTTTTCATACTCTTTAGCACGAGACTTGGCCATTGCCAGAAATTTCGCCTTGATATAACCCTCCTGGAAAGTTATATTTTTGGAAATTAATTGTTCTTTCAAACTAGCCGTGTGTAGGACGCACTATGAAAGGATAGAGCCAGGCTGAAAAATTCAATGCTATAGCCGAGATTTGAACCACAGATCTTCAGGTTTCCGTCCAGCCGCTCTAAACCACTGAGCTACTATGGCCAACATGCCAACATGACATTAAATTCTCCGACAGACTCGTGTTTTTCCCGGTAAACCACTAGGAGTTCTCATAAACGCATGAGACAACTACCTTAATGGCGACTTAACACGCTGTAATTACTTTATTATAGTATTATATTTTTACTCTGTAGCCATGTTATGATGTCACTTGTTTGGTATGCGTTCTAACCTCACACTGTTGTAGGGAGCATTTGTCCATCACAATAACGCTATTCGGTTGTAATTTGGAGATAAATAAATAAATAAATAAATAAATAAATAAATAAATAAATAAATAAATAAATAAATAAATAAATAAATAAATAAATAAATAAATAAATAAATAAATAAATAAATAAATAAATAAATAAATAAATAAATAAATAAATAAATAAATAAATAAATAAATAAATAAATAAATAAATAAATAAATAAATAAATAAATAAATAAATAAATAAATAAATAAATAAATAAATAAATAAATAAATAAATAAATAAATAAATAAATAAATAAATAAATAAATAAATAAATAAATAAATAAATAAATAAATAAATAAATAAATAAATAAATAAATAAATAAATAAATAAATAAATAAATAAATAAATAAATAAATAAATAAATAAATAAATAAATAAATAAATAAATAAATAAATAAATAAATAAATAAATAAATAAATAAATAAATAAATAAATAAATAAATAAATAAATAAATAAATAAATAAATAAATAAATAAATAAATAAATAAATAAATAAATAAATAAATAAATAAATAAATAAATAAATAAATAAATAAATAAATAAATAAATAAATAAATAAATAAATAAATAAATAAATAAATAAATAAATAAATAAATAAATAAATAAATAAATAAATAAATAAATAAATAAATAAATAAATAAATAAAATCTGAATATTCTACCCCGGCACCTAGACAACTATACCGGGGCATATATCCAAATTTTCTCTTTATTTTTCCATAAAATCCTTACAAATGTTATAATTATACAAATCTCTCAGAAAACTACTCTACAAAAATATAATGAAATAAAATAACAGAAATAAACACAAAAAAGCAAAAAACAAAAGAAAACAACTATAAAAATTACAAAATCCTTATTTCCTAAATCTATATCTAAATCTACTAATTCTGTAGTCCACCATGGCCTCTGCCATCACTCTCTCCCTCCGCCGCCCATGCAGTCAACTCCATTGTTAGATTATTCAATAATTCTTCCCGTCTTATCCTATTTTGTATTCTAGAACTCCTTCTTGGATCTTGTACTATTCTTCGCCTATTATCAACTCTTTCTCCTTTGAATATTTTTACCTCCCATGCTTTCTTACTTACAAAGTTAGTCAAAACTTGTAATTTATTTACCAATTGTTGATCTCGAATTATGTCATATACGATATATCCTGCTAGCGCATGCCTCTCTTCTTGTTGGTGAATTGCATATCTTCCACATTCAAATACTACATGTTCAGGATTATCTTGTTTGTTACATAATTCACATATATCATTTTCAGTTTTATTGATTTTCTTCCAATAGGTCTTATAAGGTCCGTGTCCAGTTATATAATGTATAAATCCCTTTGTTGGTTGAATAAAATTCAATTTTAGTCTCTCTTTGACGTTCTGAAAAATTTCAAACACTCTTCTACCTTCTAGACTGTCTGTCCATTCTTTTTGCCATTTATCTTTTAAACTATTTTTAATCACCCAAGATTTGTTTGTTCTGACTCCAGTTATATTATAAACTTTTTCTAAGTTTCCTTTTTTCGCCCAAAATTTTGCGCCCTTCAATCTTATTAATAAATCAATCGGCCAAATGGCCGTTGTTACTAGCAATGCCATAGTTGGTGTTGTTTTTACAGCTCCTGTCAGACGTAATAATACTTTTCTTTGCGTTCTTCTCAACAATCTTCTTATTTGTACATCATCCATCCTTTCTGCCCAAACTGCTGCCGCATACGTCATAATTGAAGCAAAAATGGTGTTATGATATATCTGTATGTTACGCAATGGAAGTACAAAATTTAAATTGGTTATTCTTGCTAGCTTAAGCATTATTTTCTCTGTTTTCTGCCTAATATACTCCGTGTGTTTTCTGAAATGAAATTTTTCATCTATCATGATACCCAAATATCTCATCTCTTTTTCCCGTTTAATGTTCTGATTATTTATCTTCACTGTAGGATCCCGCTTTAAATTTCCCTTAAAAAGCACATAATTTGACTTGTTTGGTGCAATTTTTAGTTTTGTTCTGAAACACCAATTTGATAATGTATTTGTAACTTCTCTTGCTTTATTTTCTAGCTCTAGTCTGCTCTGTCCATCCATCATTATGACTATGTCATCAGCATACGCTATTACATCCAAAACCTTATGATCTCTTTCCAGTAGTTCTAATAAATCTTCTGATAAAATATCCCAAAAGAGGGGCCCCAAGATAGAACCCTGAGGGCAACCCTTGGTTATCTTCTTCCTAGTTTCAAAATTTGATCCACCAATGAATACTTCTCTATTGGAACAATAATCCTTTAATAAATTATAAATAGTACTTGAATATTTCTTGTCTTTTAAAATGCCGAAAAAATACGGCCACCATAAATGATCAAAAGCGCCCGATATGTCCACAAATAATCCAATTACATAATTCTTTTGGCTTTTTGACACTGTTTCTTGAATTTTTAATATTGCATCCTCAGTTGAATATCCCTTTCTGAAACCAAATTGTTTATTATTCATACCCAGCATCAACCTATTTTCCATTATTCTTTTATATATTAACTGTTCAAAGATCTTGCCAATAGCATTTAATAAACATACTGGTCTGAAAGATTTTGGTTGCGTTCTGTCCTTATCTGCTCCTTTGCACAAAATTACAACCTTTGCCTCCTTCCACAAGTTTGGAAATCTCCCTCTTGCCAAACAATCATTAAACAAGAAACACAAAAACAAGACAATTTCTTCTCGTAGATTATACAAGACTTCATTTATAATACCATCTGGACCAGGTGCCTTCTTCTTTTTTAACTTCTGCAGAATTAATTTTATTTCTGTAATATCAAAGGGATAAACAGGATTTCCTGTATACTGCAACATCATCTGGTTTCTTTTTTCAACATGAATATCATCATCTTCTTCCTCTTTATCATCTGGCAATAACGTATGTAATAACAATTCCACCGATTCTTTCCCACTTTCTGTCATCTCCCCATTACCCTTATCTAATGTGGTTAAGATTTCTGGCTTCTTAATTTTATCCATAATAATTTTATACGGTTGTCCCCAGACATCTTGTTTTAAATTATTTTCAACGAACTGTTCCCAATGTTGTTTTCTGGTGTCTTCTAATAATTGTTTATACTTTTGTTTGGCCTCCCTATAATTCTTTAAGTTCTCTTCTCTTTCCGTATGTATGTTTGATTTTTGATATATTCTTCTTAATTTCCTTGCTAACGATCTCAGCTTCTGCAATCTATCTGTCCATTTTATTTTATCCTTATTATTAGAAATTGTTATCTTTGGAACGGATTTTGATACTGCTACTTTTATTGCTTGTGTTAAATTTATTGCATCCAAATCCACTGATATTCCCGTATACTGTAAATTTAAATCCTTAAATACTTGCTTCATCTTATCCCAATTTGCTCTTTTATAATTATAACGTAATTCTATTTCATGTTCTTCTTGAATTACTTCCCTATTCAATATATAATCAAAATAAATCAAATTATGATCACTTGTGGTCTGACCCTGTGTGACCCACCAATTTCTAATCTTCTTCTCCGCTGTTACTGACGCTAAAGTAATATCTATATTTTCTTCAGCACCTGCTCTATTTTGAAAGGTTGGTGGATTACCATCTTTATTTATTACATATAAATTTAATTCCGAGATATGTTCTTCCAGTTTCTCCCCTCTTTCATCTGGTCTTTTACTGAACCACCAAGTTGATTTTGCATTACAATCACATACATGCATGATTTCTTTATTTCTGAATTTATTATGAATATTTTGTAATTTATATAGAAAGGGTTCAATATCCAAACTATATTGAAAATAATAATTTGCCAATATAAAACTTCCATACTTTGTTATAACTTCAATGCAAGTAACATGCGTATCCAGAAATTGCGCTATGTTTACTATTTGCAAATCTTGCTTGAAAATTACTATTGCTGCCATTGCCTTTTCCTGAGATAAGATTTGTCGGGATCTTAACGGCATATATGGAATTTTGGAATTTACCACATACGGTTCTTGAATACAGATAATATCTAATTTTAATTCTTCTGCAATTTTTCTTATTTCCGCCATAACCAATTTAATTCTTTGCCCATTTATCTGTGCAATTCTTAAGCTTTCCTCCATGAGTTACTTCCTAAATTTAATCCACCAAATACATCTCTTCTTACTTTTGCGAAATTCTCTCTATTTTCATTTACTTCCTTTGCCATATTATGATTGAAACAATCAATTGGAGAATTGATGAACCTTTCAGTGGATTGCTGACCTCACAAACCCATCACAGACAACATCCAACACTGATCTGGCACGTGGTCTCTTCTTGCCGAGAGTTGAAACTTCACCGATGTGGATGTTTGCTTGCGTGCATTATAGATGCTGGAAACTGACACACCGGTAAGCTCAGATGTTAAGTTCACCACTTCATCGATTGAAAGTTCTGGAAATGTTTCACAGAACTTGTTAAATACTTCAGTGTTGCTTCGTAAAGGCTTTCCACGCGAATGTTTAACAGTACTCCCCAGTTCCGCCATGATTCACAACTGGATACGCCTGTCAGTTTCAATATGCGCGCGTAGCATGATTTACTTTAATTAAAATCTTAACTATCTATTAGTATGTGTTTCATAGTTGAAATATGCTTAGTACGCACTTGTGCGCTTTATCAAAACGAAATCAGGACTCCACACCCGAGTAGCAGTACTTTTTCAAGGAAGGCATCACGGAAATTGTGAAGAAGGTGCGCTACGATCAGCGGTCACATGGTTTTGTTTACATCTACTTTATTCTCACGCTTCAAGCAGTATAGCTGTGTACAAAGTGTGGGGCTCCTGCCAATTACTCGCATTAGGTTTTATAGCTTTTCACATTAAATCTGTAGTTTGCTTTAAAGTATTGTATACTTTGACAGTTAATATAGTCGCAATATTCAGATTAAAATATATAAATTTAAAAGGTGTGTATAAATATGGAAGAACAGAGGTCAAGGATCATGTACACCTAAACCATGCATCTCTAGGTCTTTCGCCAGGCTTTTAAACTGCTAATAATACATGAACCGTAACAGAGAATATAAGAAAACCATATTTGGTTTTATATTTCCATCATCTTCCCTACCCGTTCTCTAAGAAGCTATTCTTAAAAACTTGTAGCTCTACTACTTTATGTTGATCTATGTAAATACGAGGTACGTCCAGAAAGTAAGTTCCATTTGGTAATAAAATTAAATTGTGTACAGATACAGAAAAATTATTTATTGCACAAAATTCTACTTTTCCACATAACTGCCGAAATGTCGCAGGCATTTGTCATAGCAAGGCACAAGCTTCTGTATACCTTCTTCATAAAAGTTTGCCGCCTGTGTCTTCAACCAAGTTGGAAACATTTTCTTTCAGGTCTTTGTCATTGTTGAAGTGTTGACTGCCAAGGAAAGATTTGAGATGCAAAGACAGATGAAAGTCTCTAGGAGCGAGGTCAGGGCTCTACGGGGTGTGCTCAAACACATCCCAGTCGAATCCCTGTAGGTTGTTTTTCGTCGCTGTGTGGTCATGCGTTGTCGTGAAGAAACACAACACCTTTTGACAGCCGATAAATTTCAATTGGTTTCACTTTCCTAGTATTCAGAAAACAAATCACAGATCTGATTTCACAAGCGGCGAGATTTTCAATCAACGCCAACATTGTAAATAAGCACAACAATGCGTACGTGGCTGACAGCGATCTCACAATGAACCACGTTTCTTCTCCTTGATACAGAGCGTCTACCGCACATGTGCGTAACTGCGATCGCAGCGCTGCAACGGAGATAAATTAAAACAGAGCTTACTTTCTGGGCGCCCCTTGTATTAGCAGATAGGACCTTATTGCACATTTTCTTGACGGTACAAAGGTAATACGGAAATGGAGTAGGTTTGAACGATAGTCAAAACTTTTAAGAGCTGGTCACTGTGAGGTATCTTTGGTATTCCGTTCTCTTCACGCGAAGGTACAGATATACGTATGGTAACGTAATCAAAGTCATTAGGCTCTTTTAGATAAAATCAAAATTTTGAGTAACATTTCTATTGACAATGTACATTAATTGTGAAGAAACCTTTTTCCTCAAAATCTTTGAATGTGATGCGAGTAAATAGCGAGCTGAGTTTTTTTATCCGGAGTTGCGTATGCCGTTCATTGGCACCTATACACATAGATGGACAGACATACGGACATTCTTTTAAAAATATTTGGGTTAAAAACATGCATTCCGGTAAAATCTGAATATGTAGTTCTCGGGTGGAATATAAGACTTCCTATATATGTACGTAATAGCAGAGTAAATTTGTCTGTGATAATGAAACAGGTGTTATACAAATTGTGCTATGAATATTATGTAGAGTAAAAAGATAGTGTTAAAGCTTTACCAGGACGAACTGAGTACTTCAGCGGTTCACATGTCCGGGTTAATATAAATTACGTCAATAGGGTCGGTCTTATTTAAGGGGATGCTACCTGAAAATATTGGATATTGAATCATTGGCGTCGTTCACGTCCTAAACTGTTCACGTTCAAAAAGCGCAGATATACTTCGTCCAATGTGACTTCATTAGTAAGAAATGTAGAATCAAAGGACCACGTTCCGTCACAACCTGACCGCTTTTGCTTTATATGCTACTCTCGTTTGTTGATATTGCCCTTTTTAAAGTCTTCCCTTTAACGCCGAACTCGGTCCACGACGATGCATTATTCATGGAATGTAACCCTGACACGTTTTATGTTTCCGCAATAACTCTACATCCCGTGGACAAATGCCGAGCGCTGACGATCGCAGAAATGTACAAAATAACGCCTGAGTGTTATATCGCGTCTCCGAGTAGTTTTACTGCTGTTGGATAAACACGAATAGATAAATACATCAATTTAAAAATGTAAACGTGATTAACAAAAGTTGAGGTGCCCCTCTTACGTGATATTTTCCTGCCACCCTTTCACAAATCATTCTGACAAACGCCTATTCTTCCATTTCGTGTTAATCAACGGTTGTGTTTATGTACTTTCTTATAGGTTCAGTGGGAATAAGAGAATATTTTAGGTACTGAGGGGCTTGAAATTCCGTTCTCTTTGCTTAGCCATGATATATTGAACATTAAAACAAAACAAATGACCTACTGATTGAGAAAAGCGGAAATAACACGAAAGACCTGAAAAAGAGTGTAGTAGTAGTAGTAGTAGTAGTAGTAGTAGTAGTAGTAGTAGTAGTAGTAGTAGTAGTAGTAGTAGTAGTAGTAGTAGTAGTAGTAGTAGTAGTAGTAGTAGTAGTAGTAGTAGTAGTAGTAGTAGTAGTAGTAGTAGTAGTAGTAGTAGTAGTAGTAGTAGTAGTAGTAGTAGTAGTAGTAGTAGTAGTAGTAGTAGTAGTAGTAGTAGTAGTAGTAGTAGTAGTAGTAGTAGTAGTAGTAGTAGTAGTAGTAGTAGTAGTAGTAGTAGTAGTAGTAGTAGTAGTAGTAGTAGTAGTAGTAGTAGTAGTAGTAGTAGTAGTAGTAGTAGTAGTAGTAGTAGTAGTAGTAGTAGTAGTAGTAGTAGTAGTAGTAGTAGTAGTAGTAGTAGTAGTAGTAGTAGTAGTAGTAGTAGTAGTAGTAGTAGTAGTAGTAGTAGTAGTAGTAGTAGTAGTAGTAGTAGTAGTAGTAGTAGTAGTAGTAGTAGTAGTAGTAGTAGTAGTAGTAGTAGTAGTAGTAGTAGTAGTAGTAGTAGTAGTAGTAGTAGTAGTAGTAGTAGTAGTAGTAGTAGTAGTAGTAGTAGTAGTAGTAGTAGTAGTAGTAGTAGTAGTAGTAGTAGTAGTAGTAGTAGTAGTAGTAGTAGTAGTAGTAGTAGTAGTAGTAGTAGTAGTAGTAGTAGTAGTAGTAGTAGTAGTAGTAGTAGTAGTAGTAGTAGTAGTAGTAGTAGTAGTAGTAGTAGTAGTAGTAGTAGTAGTAGTAGTAGTAGTAGTAGTAGTAGTAGTAGTAGTAGTAGTAGTAGTAGTAGTAGTAGTAGTAGTAGTAGTAGTAGTAGTAGTAGTAGTAGTAGTAGTAGTAGTAGTAGTAGTAGTAGTAGTAGTAGTAGTAGTAGTAGTAGTAGTAGTAGTAGTAGTAGTAGTAGTAGTAGTAGTAGTAGTAGTAGTAGTAGTAGTAGTAGTAGTAGTAGTAGTAGTAGTAGTAGTAGTAGTAGTAGTAGTAGTAGTAGTAGTAGTAGTAGTAGTAGTAGTAGTAGTAGTAGTAGTAGTAGTAGTAGTAGTAGTAGTAGTAGTAGTAGTAGTAGTAGTAGTAGTAGTAGTAGTAGTAGTAGTAGTAGTAGTAGTAGTAGTAGTAGTAGTAGTAGTAGTAGTAGTAGTAGTAGTAGTAGTAGTAGTAGTAGTAGTAGTAGTAGTAGTAGTAGTAGTAGTAGTAGTAGTAGTAGTAGTAGTAGTAGTAGTAGTAGTAGTAGTAGTAGTAGTAGTAGTAGTAGTAGTAGTAGTAGTAGTAGTAGTAGTAGTAGTAGTAGTAGTAGTAGTAGTAGTAGTAGTAGTAGTAGTAGTAGTAGTAGTAGTAGTAGTAGTAGTAGTAGTAGTAGTAGTAGTAGTAGTAGTAGTAGTAGTAGTAGTAGTAGTAGTAGTAGTAGTAGTAGTAGTAGTAGTAGTAGTAGTAGTAGTAGTAGTAGTAGTAGTAGTAGTAGTAGTAGTAGTAGTAGTAGTAGTAGTAGTAGTAGTAGTAGTAGTAGTAGTAGTAGTAGTAGTAGTAGTAGTAGTAGTAGTAGTAGTAGTAGTAGTAGTAGTAGTAGTAGTAGTAGTAGTAGTAGTAGTAGTAGTAGTAGTAGTAGTAGTAGTAGTAGTAGTAGTAGTAGTAGTAGTAGTAGTAGTAGTAGTAGTAGTAGTAGTAGTAGTAGTAGTAGTAGTAGTAGTAGTAGTAGTAGTAGTAGTAGTAGTAGTAGTAGTAGTAGTAGTAGTAGTAGTAGTAGTAGTAGTAGTAGTAGTAGTAGTAGTAGTAGTAGTAGTAGTAGTAGTAGTAGTAGTAGTAGTAGTAGTAGTAGTAGTAGTAGTAGTAGTAGTAGTAGTAGTAGTAGTAGTAGTAGTAGTAGTAGTAGTAGTAGTAGTAGTAGTAGTAGTAGTAGTAGTAGTAGTAGTAGTAGTAGTAGTAGTAGTAGTAGTAGTAGTAGTAGTAGTAGTAGTAGTAGTAGTAGTAGTAGTAGTAGTAGTAGTAGTAGTAGTAGTAGTAGTAGTAGTAGTAGTAGTAGTAGTAGTAGTAGTAGTAGTAGTAGTAGTAGTAGTAGTAGTAGTAGTAGTAGTAGTAGTAGTAGTAGTAGTAGTAGTAGTAGTAGTAGTAGTAGTAGTAGTAGTAGTAGTAGTAGTAGTAGTAGTAGTAGTAGTAGTAGTAGTAGTAGTAGTAGTAGTAGTAGTAGTAGTAGTAGTAGTAGTAGTAGTAGTAGTAGTAGTAGTAGTAGTAGTAGTAGTAGTAGTAGTAGTAGTAGTAGTAGTAGTAGTAGTAGTAGTAGTAGTAGTAGTAGTAGTAGTAGTAGTAGTAGTAGTAGTAGTAGTAGTAGTAGTAGTAGTAGTAGTAGTAGTAGTAGTAGTAGTAGTAGTAGTAGTAGTAGTAGTAGTAGTAGTAGTAGTAGTAGTAGTAGTAGTAGTAGTAGTAGTAGTAGTAGTAGTAGTAGTAGTAGTAGTAGTAGTAGTAGTAGTAGTAGTAGTAGTAGTAGTAGTAGTAGTAGTAGTAGTAGTAGTAGTAGTAGTAGTAGTAGTAGTAGTAGTAGTAGTAGTAGTAGTAGTAGTAGTAGTAGTAGTAGTAGTAGTAGTAGTAGTAGTAGTAGTAGTAGTAGTAGTAGTAGTAGTAGTAGTAGTAGTAGTAGTAGTAGTAGTAGTAGTAGTAGTAGTAGTAGTAGTAGTAGTAGTAGTAGTAGTAGTAGTAGTAGTAGTAGTAGTAGTAGTAGTAGTAGTAGTAGTAGTAGTAGTAGTAGTAGTAGTAGTAGTAGTAGTAGTAGTAGTAGTAGTAGTAGTAGTAGTAGTAGTAGTAGTAGTAGTAGTAGTAGTAGTAGTAGTAGTAGTAGTAGTAGTAGTAGTAGTAGTAGTAGTAGTAGTAGTAGTAGTAGTAGTAGTAGTAGTAGTAGTAGTAGTAGTAGTAGTAGTAGTAGTAGTAGTAGTAGTAGTAGTAGTAGTAGTAGTAGTAGTAGTAGTAGTAGTAGTAGTAGTAGTAGTAGTAGTAGTAGTAGTAGTAGTAGTAGTAGTAGTAGTAGTAGTAGTAGTAGTAGTAGTAGTAGTAGTAGTAGTAGTAGTAGTAGTAGTAGTAGTAGTAGTAGTAGTAGTAGTAGTAGTAGTAGTAGTAGTAGTAGTAGTAGTAGTAGTAGTAGTAGTAGTAGTAGTAGTAGTAGTAGTAGTAGTAGTAGTAGTAGTAGTAGTAGTAGTAGTAGTAGTAGTAGTAGTAGTAGTAGTAGTAGTAGTAGTAGTAGTAGTAGTAGTAGTAGTAGTAGTAGTAGTAGTAGTAGTAGTAGTAGTAGTAGTAGTAGTAGTAGTAGTAGTAGTAGTAGTAGTAGTAGTAGTAGTAGTAGTAGTAGTAGTAGTAGTAGTAGTAGTAGTAGTAGTAGTAGTAGTAGTAGTAGTAGTAGTAGTAGTAGTAGTAGTAGTAGTAGTAGTAGTAGTAGTAGTAGTAGTAGTAGTAGTAGTAGTAGTAGTAGTAGTAGTAGTAGTAGTAGTAGTAGTAGTAGTAGTAGTAGTAGTAGTAGTAGTAGTAGTAGTAGTAGTAGTAGTAGTAGTAGTAGTAGTAGTAGTAGTAGTAGTAGTAGTAGTAGTAGTAGTAGTAGTAGTAGTAGTAGTAGTAGTAGTAGTAGTAGTAGTAGTAGTAGTAGTAGTAGTAGTAGTAGTAGTAGTAGTAGTAGTAGTAGTAGTAGTAGTAGTAGTAGTAGTAGTAGTAGTAGTAGTAGTAGTAGTAGTAGTAGTAGTAGTAGTAGTAGTAGTAGTAGTAGTAGTAGTAGTAGTAGTAGTAGTAGTAGTAGTAGTAGTAGTAGTAGTAGTAGTAGTAGTAGTAGTAGTAGTAGTAGTAGTAGTAGTAGTAGTAGTAGTAGTAGTAGTAGTAGTAGTAGTAGTAGTAGTAGTAGTAGTAGTAGTAGTAGTAGTAGTAGTAGTAGTAGTAGTAGTAGTAGTAGTAGTAGTAGTAGTAGTAGTAGTAGTAGTAGTAGTAGTAGTAGTAGTAGTAGTAGTAGTAGTAGTAGTAGTAGTAGTAGTAGTAGTAGTAGTAGTAGTAGTAGTAGTAGTAGTAGTAGTAGTAGTAGTAGTAGTAGTAGTAGTAGTAGTAGTAGTAGTAGTAGTAGTAGTAGTAGTAGTAGTAGTAGTAGTAGTAGTAGTAGTAGTAGTAGTAGTAGTAGTAGTAGTAGTAGTAGTAGTAGTAGTAGTAGTAGTAGTAGTAGTAGTAGTAGTAGTAGTAGTAGTAGTAGTAGTAGTAGTAGTAGTAGTAGTAGTAGTAGTAGTAGTAGTAGTAGTAGTAGTAGTAGTAGTAGTAGTAGTAGTAGTAGTAGTAGTAGTAGTAGTAGTAGTAGTAGTAGTAGTAGTAGTAGTAGTAGTAGTAGTAGTAGTAGTAGTAGTAGTAGTAGTAGTAGTAGTAGTAGTAGTAGTAGTAGTAGTAGTAGTAGTAGTAGTAGTAGTAGTAGTAGTAGTAGTAGTAGTAGTAGTAGTAGTAGTAGTAGTAGTAGTAGTAGTAGTAGTAGTAGTAGTAGTAGTAGTAGTAGTAGTAGTAGTAGTAGTAGTAGTAGTAGTAGTAGTAGTAGTAGTAGTAGTAGTAGTAGTAGTAGTAGTAGTAGTAGTAGTAGTAGTAGTAGTAGTAGTAGTAGTAGTAGTAGTAGTAGTAGTAGTAGTAGTAGTAGTAGTAGTAGTAGTAGTAGTAGTAGTAGTAGTAGTAGTAGTAGTAGTAGTAGTAGTAGTAGTAGTAGTAGTAGTAGTAGTAGTAGTAGTAGTAGTAGTAGTAGTAGTAGTAGTAGTAGTAGTAGTAGTAGTAGTAGTAGTAGTAGTAGTAGTAGTAGTAGTAGTAGTAGTAGTAGTAGTAGTAGTAGTAGTAGTAGTAGTAGTAGTAGTAGTAGTAGTAGTAGTAGTAGTAGTAGTAGTAGTAGTAGTAGTAGTAGTAGTAGTAGTAGTAGTAGTAGTAGTAGTAGTAGTAGTAGTAGTAGTAGTAGTAGTAGTAGTAGTAGTAGTAGTAGTAGTAGTAGTAGTAGTAGTAGTAGTAGTAGTAGTAGTAGTAGTAGTAGTAGTAGTAGTAGTAGTAGTAGTAGTAGTAGTAGTAGTAGTAGTAGTAGTAGTAGTAGTAGTAGTAGTAGTAGT